>PVKH010007874.1:0-19895 GCA_004027955.1 Chaetophractus vellerosus | reverse complement strand
CCGTTCGCCTGATAGTCTACAGCTGACCTTGTGGAGGAAGCGCTAAGCCTGGAGAAAAACGCAGCCCCAGCAGGAGAGGAACCCAAAGGCCTGAGCCCTGGCAGACATCGGCAGCTGTCTTGCTCCAACTAGTGGACTTTGGTGAGGGAAGAAACTTATGCTTTGTGGCCTGGTAACTGTAAGCATCTACCCCAAATAAACATCCTTTATAAAAACCAACCAATTATTGGTATATTACGAAGGCACCCCTTTGGCTGACTAATACATGTTATAAAATACAAAGTTTATTAAAAAGTAACTGTGACTGGCATATCAAAAATATATAATGAAACCAGAGAATGAGAATTCTTAAAACATAATTAAGTGGAAATTATAAAAATGAAAAAATGGTTGAAATTGAGAACTTAATACATAGATGTAAAAGCACATGAGACTACAGAAGAGGTGACTAGTGAACTTAAAGACAGGTCAATAGAAAATATCCAGACAAAATCATGGAGGGAAAAAAAGATGAAAAATAAAGAGGGAAGGTAAAACACATATGTTAAAGTCCAAGAAGAAAAAGAGAGATACAGTGGGACATAATCAATATTTGAAGAGCTACTAATCAAGGATTTTAAAAAATGAGCAAAGATATAGAATCAGCTAGGCTTCAAGAGGTTTATGAACCCCAAATTGGATAATTTCAAAGAAAACCATGTCTAGACACCTCTGAATAAAACTGCAGAAAGCCAAAGGGAAAAAAAATCCTAAAATCAACCTAAGAATGGAAGAAACATTGCTTTCAACAAGCATCAAAATAAGATGTACAAAATAAAAAATGTACAGCTGAGTTTTCAACATAAATAATGGAAGTCAGAGGTCAAAGGAAATGATTACTATCTGGAATTATACATCTGGCAAAATAGTTTTTAGAAATGAAGGCAAAATACAGATGTATTCAAATAAACAAGTACTGGGAGAATTTTTCCTCAGAATGTCACTAAGATACATTTTAAAGAGATTTTTTAGGCAGCAGAAAGAAGATCCCAGGTGAAGTGCAGAAATATAGGAAAGACTGAAAAATGCCAAGTATGGTAAATATGGTAAATACTGACCTTACTAAACAACAACAACAATAATAATAATATCTTCTGGGCTTGTAATTGTGATGGTTAGGCTCACGTGTCAACACAATCAGGTAATGGTGCCTGGTAGTTTGGTCAAGAAAGCACTGGCCTAATTGTTACTCTGAGGACATTTTGTGGACTGAAATCATTAGTAAGTTGATTGCATCTATGAGTGATTACATCTACAGTCAACTGAGGAGATTGTCTTCAGCAATGAGAAAAGTCTCATTCAATCAATTGAAGGCGTTAAAAGAAGTGATGATTTCAACAGTCAGAAGAAAGAGAATTTTCATCTCTACTTCAGCCAGCCAGCTCCTCCTGGGGAATTCATTGAGGACCTTCATCAGAGTTCCTGCTTGCAGCCTGCCCTATGGTATTTGTACTTGTGCATCCCCACGGTTGTGTGAGACAATCTCATAAAATCTCACAATATGTATAGATGGATCCTGTTGGTTTTGTTTCCCTAGAGAACCCTGACTAATGCAGTAATATTTGCAAAACTAAAATATATGACAGCAGTAGCACATAGAGCAAGAGGGTAATAAATGCAATTAAAAAGTGTTTTAAGGTACTAGTACTATCTGAAAAGTGTTAAAGTTACTAATTTATATTAAATTCTAGTAAGTCAGGGATATATATTATATTCTCTATAGAAATCACTACAAAATTAAAAGAACATATAATTAACAAGGTAATAGTGGGGAAAATGGGATGATAAAAAATACTTCATTCATCCAAAGGAAAATAAGAAAGGGATGATGGAACAAAGAACAAGTCACATAAGGTGATAGATTTACCCAATTATGTCAGCAATTACTTTAAATGTAAATGGAGCAGGGCAGACAGCTCAGGAGTTTGGTACCCTGCCAATGGGCCCTACTTTGGAATTTACGTTCCCCAGTGTGACAGAGTTGGACTCATTTGTGGTTTCCTTACACATGGCTCTTCTGCCCCTTCCATTTGAACCTATAGTTAGTGCTAGACTTGATAGGTATATGTCCAAGAGACTGAAATCTTTGAGCTGTCCATGTGCCAGGTGGGTCCTGAATCTCAACAGAGTTGCAACACCTACTCTCAAGTTCATTAGACTCACCCAGAACAACTAACAAGGAGATGATGATGGACAAAGCCCATCCCAAGAGAGTCTGCAACTGCAAGAAAGTTAGTCCCTCCATCAGCCCCATGGGATCTAAGCCCCCTCTCAGTTAGAGGTGGAGTGGGCATCACATCAAACATCCTCAGGATTGGTGAATGAATGACGGTCTAGGGTAGACTTATAGTTATTCTACTATAGACTTATTATTCTAGCAATGGAAGAACTTGTATCATTGATGTGGAGGCGGTGGCCACCAGAGATTCTGAGGGGAGGGAGAGGGAAAAACAGGTGTAATATGGGGACTTTTTCAGGACATTGGAATTGTCCCGAATGATGTTTCAATGATGGATATAGATCATTATGTATTTTGTCATAACTTACAAAATTGTGCTGGACAGAGTGTAAACTATAATGTAAACTATAATCCATGCTTAGTGGCAATGCTCCTATGTGTGTTCATCAGTTGTAACAAATGTACCACACTAATGAAGGATGTTGTTAATGTGGGAAAGTGTGGGAGGGGGAGGGGTGGGGGCATATGGGAATCTCCTATATTTTTTATGTAACATTTATGTAATCTAAGGTATTCTTAAAAATTTTTTTAAGTATTAAAAATGTAAATGGAGGGGCCGGCTGTATAGCCCAGTTGGTAGGGCGCTGGTTTACCACATGAGAGGCCCCGGGTTCGGTCACCGGGCCTCCTCGAACAGGCGGACCACCTCGAGAAGGCAAGCCAACGTGGGTGGGGCATGCTGCTGCGGGCGGGGCACGCTGCCTCGGGCAAAGGTAAGCCCCCGCGAGCAAGGGTGAGCCCCCATGAGCAGGTGGGCTGCCACGCCGGTGAGCTGACTCGGCAGGTCACCCCAGCAGGGGGAGACAAGCAGACACAGAGGAACGCAGAGAAAAATGAACACAGCAAGAACAAGCAAAAAGGGGGGGGGGATGTATAATAAATAAAAATAAATCGTTAAAAAATGTAAATGGATTAGATGTTTCAGTTTAAAGACAGTACTTAACAATATGTTTTTACAGAGGAGGCAACTTAAATGTAAAGTATCAAAAGGTTGAAAATGAAAAGATGGAGAAAGATATACCATTCAAATTCCAGCCAAATAAAATTATACTAATATCAGCCAAAGTAGACTTTAATACAAAAAGAAAAGATAGGAAAGGATGTTTCATAATGATAAAAGAGTCAATCCAACAGGAAGATATAAAAATTCTAAATTTATAAACATAGCCTCTATGCATACAAAGCAGGCAACAATTCCACTTAGTCTATAGAAAGCCTCAAAAGGAGTTTGCTTTAATTGTAATGATGAGAAAAAAAACCAGGCAACGTAGAAAATTATGTTTTCTTGAGGCTATTAGAGAGCTCAGTTTGGAAGGCAATCAAGTGAACTGAATTTCCAGAGTGATAAGCTACTTCTAGGAGACACAAGGCATATGAACTTTTCCACCTTTGGAAGAACCCAGGAGGAAGTGGCCACCAAACAAGCAAGTAGGAAGAAATCAGATAATTTTTTGTTCCTCTAGAAGGGAAGTTGTGGGTTTACAGAACACTCATGCATAAACACAGGAACCCCATATACCACCCCACCACCAAACACCTCGCACTGGTGTGGAATATTTATTACAATTGATGATAGCAAATTTTTATAATTGTGCTGTTAATTAAAGTCCATGGTTTAACTTAGGGTTCACTGTGTAGTATAGTTCCATGGATTTAAAAAAATTCTGTTACCATATATACAAAGTAACATTTCCCCCTTTAATCATATTCAGATACATATTTCAGTGCTATTAATTATGTTCACAATGTTATGCTACCATCATCACCATCCATTACCAAAAAAATGTCACCATTCCACATAGGATCTCTGTACATTTTAAGCCTTAACTTCCCATTCCCCATCCCCACCTCATACCCTGGTAATCTATATACTGGATTCTGACTCTGCTTATTCTAATTGTTTCAAATCATACATTATTTGTCCTTTCGTATCTGGCTTATTTCACTCAATATATTGGATGTCTTCAAAGTTTATCCATGTTGTAGCATGTATGAAGACTTCATTTCTTTTCTTTTTTTTTTTTTTTTTTTTTCATAGAAAAATAAATACTTTTTTACGTGCGCTAGGATGGGTGGGAAGATTTATTTGCCTTTCCGGGCCTTGCTTTTCCTCAGATAGCACTCCATCCTCTTGCCCTCTAGCATATAGCCATCTGCTTGGCCACACTGGCCTGGACTTGAAGCAATGCATGCAGCAAGAGAGTATGTGGTATTTAGCAAAATGACAGAGCGGCTCCCCAAACATCTATCCCCTCAGAAGTCCATGTTGGCTGGGGGAAAGCATGAAGCCCACTGACTTCATTCCTTTTTACAGCTGAGTAATGTTTCATAGTGTATATACCATATTTTATTCATCCATTAATCGGTTGATGTACACTTGGGTTGCTTCCATTTTGTGGCAATTGTGAATAATGCTGCTAAGAACATGGTATAAATGTACAAATATGTTCAAGACCCTCTTTTCAATTCTTTTGGGTATATACCTAGAAGTAGGATTGCCAGGTCATGTGAGAGTTTTATATTTAACCCTTTGAGGAACTGCCAATCAAATTGTTTCCATAGCAGCTACATCAATTCACGTTCCCAGCAACAATGTAGGTGACAATTGTGAATAATGCTGCTATGAACATTGGTATGAAAATATCTATTTAAGTCCCTGCTTTTGGATATATACCTAAGAGTAGGATTGCCGGGTCATATGGTAGTTCTATACTTAGCTTTCTGAGGAACTGATAAACTGTCTTCCACAGTGGCTGCACCACTTTACATTGCCACCAGCAATGAATGAGTGCTCCTATTCCTCCATATCCTCTCCAATATTTGTTATTTTCCATTGCTTTAATAGCTGACATTCTAATGAGTGTGAACTGGTATCTCGTTGTGGTTTTAATTTTCATTTATCTGATGGCTAATGACATTGAGCATCTTTTCATTTGCTTTCCGGTCATTTCTATCTGTATCTTCTTTGGAGAGATGTCTGTTCAAGTCCTTCCCCTCCTTTTTAATTGGGTTGTTTGTCTTTTTGTTGTTAAGTTGACGGATTTCTTTATATATACTGGATAGTAATCTTTAATTGGATATGTGGTTTCCAAATACTATCTCATATTGTGTAGGTTGTCTTTTTACTTTCATAATGAAGTCCTTTGAGGCACAAACATTTATGATTTTGATGAAGTCCCTTTTATCTACTTTCTCTTTTGTTGCTTGTCCTTTGGGTGTAAAGTCTAAGAAACCATTGCCTAACACAAGGTCCTGAAGGTGCTTCCTTATGTTAGGAGTTTGACAGTTCTAGCTCTTATATTTAGTTCTTTGATCCATTTTGAGTTGATTTTTGTATATGGTGGTAAGAAAGGGATCCTCCCTTTTTGCAAATAAAGATGCAGTTTTTCCAGCATGATTTGTTGATAAGACTATTACCTCCCAATTGAGTAGTCTTTGCTACCTTGTCAAAAATCAGTTGGTTGTAAATGTGAGGGTTGATTTCTGAGCTCTCAATTCTATTCCACTGGTCATTATGTCTGTCCTTATGCCAGTACCATGCTCTTTTGATTACTGTGGATCTGTAGTAAGTTTTAAGATTGGGAAGTACGATTCCTCCAACTTTATTCTTCTTGTTCAAGGTGACTTTAGCTATTTAGGGCTCCTTACCCTTCCATATAAATTTGATGATTGGCTTTTTCATTTCTTTAAAGAAGGTTGTTGGAATTTTGATTGATATTGTAGTGAATCTATAAATTGCTTTGAGTAGTATAGATATCCTAACGATATTTAGTCTTCCAATCCATGAACATGGAATATCCTCCCACCTTTTCATGTGAAGCAGTTGCTCAACCACTGAGCTACACCTGCTCCCCTTCAATTTTTTTTCATTTGTTTTTTCCTCCCATTTATTTAGGTCTTCTTTAATTTATTTTAGCAATATCATGTAATTTTCTGAGTACAGGTCTTTTATATCCATGGCTAGATTTATTCCTAGATATTGATTCCTCTAGTTGCTATTGTAAATGGAGTTAAAAAAATTTTTTTTCTTGTTCTGATTGTTCATTGCTTATGTATATAAACACTACTGATTTTTGGGTGTTGCTCTTGTATTCTGCTACTTTACTGAATTCATTTATTAGCTCTAGGAGCTTTGGTGTGGATTTTTCAGGATTTTCTGTACATAGGATCATATCATCTGCAAATAGGGAAAGTTTAAGTTCTTCCTTTCCAATTTGGATGCCTTTTATTTATTTTCCTTGCTTAATTGTTTTGGCAAGAACTTCCAATATAATGTTGAATAATAGTGATGATAGTGGGCATCCTTGTCTTATTGCTAATCTTAGAGGGAAAACTTTCAGTCTTTTACCATTAAGTAGGACGCTAGCTGTGGGCTTTTCATATATGCCCTTTATCATGTCGAGGAAGTGTACCCTTATTTCTGGTGTTCTAAGTGGTTTTTTTTTTTTTTATCAAGAAAGCATGCTGTTTTTGTCAAATGTCTTTTCTGCATTGATTGAAATGATCATGTGGCTTTTTTTCCTTCATTCTGTTAATGTGGTGTAGCAAGCCAGTCTTGCACACCAGGGATAAATCCCACTTGATCATGGTGTATAATTCTTTTAATATGCTGTTCAATTCAGTTTTCTAGCATTTTGCTGAAGATTTTTGCATCTATATTCATTAGACATACTGGTCTGTAGTTTTCCTTTCTTGTGGTATCTTTATCCAGCTTTGGTATGACGATGATATTGGCCTTGTAGAAATGAGATTGGGAGTGTTCTCTACTCTTTAATTTTTTGGAAGAGTTTTAGTAGAATAGGAGTTAAGTCTTTTTTTGGAATGTTTTATTTGTTGGCATATAGTTATTCATGGTATCCTCTTATGATCTTTTTATTTCTGTGTGACCAGTAGTAATGTCACCCTCCCTTTCTGATTTTATTTTTTTGGGTCTTCTCTCTTTTTTCCTTTGTTAGTCTAGCTAAGTGTTTGTCAATTTTATTGAAATTTTCAAAGAATTGACTATTAGATTTTAAAATGCTATCTTTTGGTTCTTTTCCCCTCAATTTCATTTTTTTTTCCTGTTTGTATATTTGTTATTTTCTTCTGCTTGCTTTGGGATTAATTTGCCTTTCTTCTTCTAGTTCCTGCAGGTGTACACTTAGGTATTTGAATTTAACTCTTTTTTCTTTTTAATGTAAGTGCGAGGGCTATGGATTTCCCTCTCAGCACTGCCTTCATTGCATATCATAAGTTTGATATATTGTGTTCTCATTCTCCTTCATCTCACAATATTTCCTAATTTCCCTTGAAATTTCTTCTTTGACCTTCTGATTGTTTAAGAGTGTGTTATTTATTTTATTTCCGTATATTTATGAATTTTCAAGTTCTCTGCCTGCTATTTATTTCCAGCTTCATTCCATTATGGTCAGCTTTGTATCATTTCAATCTTTTTAATTTATTAAGATTTGTTTTGTGACCCCTCTATCCTGCAGAGTGATCCATTTGTAGTTAAGAAAAATGTGTATCTTGCTGTTTTTGGGTGCAGTGTTCTATATATGTCTGTTAGGTCTAGTTTATTTATCATATTATTCAAGTTCTCTCTTTCCTTATTCCTTTTCCATATAAATGTTCTATATATTGATGAAAGTGCTGTACTGAAGTCTCCAACTATTATTGTAGAAGTATCTACTTCTTCCTTCAGTTTTGCCAGTGTTTACCTCATATATTTTGGGGCATCATGGTTAGGTGCATAAATCTTTATGATTGTTATTTATTCTTGGTGGATTGCCCTATTTATTAAAATAGAGGGTCCTTATTTGTCTCTTATAACAGCTTTTGGCTTAAAGTCTATTTTGTCCAATGTTAATATAGCTACCCAGTTCTTTTTTTGATTACTATTTCCCTCCTTTCATTTTTAAACTATTTGTATCTTTGGGTTTAAGGCATGTCTTTATAAACTATGTATAGTTGGATCATGCTTTTTTATCCATTCTGCCAATCTGTGTCTTTTGATTGGGGAGCTAAATCCATTAACATTCAGTGTTATTACTGTAAAGGCTGTATTTATTTTAGCATCTTGCTCTTTGTTTTTTATATGTCCTATCTTTTTTTTTGTCTCTCTTTTCCTTTATTGCAACCTCCTTTTCTGTCTTGTTTATCTTTTGTGCTGTATCTGCCTAATCCCTATCTTATTTCTGTTTCTGTATATATAAAAGATTTATTTATTTTTCACTTTTATTTACTTTTTAAAATTTATCTCTCACCCCTCCCTCAGATGAGTCTCTTGTCTGTCTGCTCGTTGTTTGCTTGTCTTTCTCCAGGAGCGACCAGGAACCAAACCTGGGATCTCCCACGTGGGAAGCGAATGCCAATTGGCCTAAGCCACATCCGCTCCCCTATGTATATTTTTAAAACACTTTATTTGTGGTTACCCTGGGGTTTATATTACAAAGTCTACATACATAAGTTACTAATTTGAAAAGATACCAACTTAGCTTCAATAGCATATATATCCCTCTATTTACACTCTTTATATTGTTTTGTCCCACTTTAACACTTTATCTTTTGCATGTCCATTATCAGGAATGTGCCTTTTTCTTGTTCAGCTGTATTCTGGCTGGAATTCTTATAGGAATTAAAGTGCAGAGTTGTATATTAAGGATACAGGATTATTCAGTTTTGCATTTATCCTTTTGTTACTCTTACTGAAGAGCTTCATTTCTTCACACTACTCCTAGCCACTCTCTCCTGTCTATAGGTTATAGAACTCTTATAGTAATTCTTTTAGGGCATGTCTTTTGTTGATGAACTCTCTGTTTCTGTTTATATGTGAAAATTAAACTCTGCCTTATTTTTGAAGGACACTTTTGCTGATTAAGAATTTTGAGCTGACAGTTTTTCTCTTTCAATATATTGACTATGTAGTACCATTGCTTTGTTGCCTCCATGGTTTTTGATGAGAAATTGGCACTTAATCTTATTGAGGATCCCTTGTATATGACAAATTGCTTTTCTCTTGCTTTCAGAGTTCTCTCTTTAATATTGGCATTTATCATTCTGATTAGTATGTTTCTCAGAGTAAGTCTATTAGAATTTATTCTCTTTGGGGTACATTGTGTGTCTTGGACATGTATATTTATGTCTTTCATAAAAGTTGGGAAATTTTCAGCCATAATTTCCTCAAATATTCTATTTGCCCCCTTTCCTTTCTCTTCTTCGTTTGAGATCCCCAATACATGTAAGTTTTTGCACTTCACACAGTCAGTCAAATCTGCTCGGCATGGCTCAATTTTTCCTATTCTTTTCTCTATCTGTTCTTCTTACTGTGTGATTTTGATTGTCCTGTCTTCTACTTCACTGATCCTTTCTTCTGCCTGTCAAATCTGCTGTTGTATGCCTCTCTTGTATTTTTAATCTCTATTATTGTGCCTTTCATCCCCATAATTTCTGTTATGTTTCTTTTTATACTTTCAAATTCTTCTTTATGCTCACAAATTGTCTTCTTAATATCATTTATCTCATTATGCATATTTTCCTTCATCTCCTTGAATTTAGTTAGGAGATTTGTTTAAACTTCTTTGATTAGCTGTCCCAACTTCTGTGTCTCCACTGAGGCTTTAATTTGTTCCCTTGACTGAGCCTTTTTAAAATTTTTTAAATTTTATTAATTTTTAAAGTATGTCTTGTAATTTTTTCCTGATGTGTAGGTATCAGATTATTTTGTTGAGTTAACTCTGAAGGTCATTTTCTCTCTCTCTTGTATAGGCTTTTATTGTTGATTAGCTTTGTGTTAGGGCTCTTCCTTAATACTTGGTCCAACCTTTTCTGGACATTTATAGTAGATATTTTCAGCTGTTCTGCACCTGATTTTTGCCCTGGATATGTGGTTCTACTTATAGGATTGCACTTTCTGTCCAATTGTTTCACTTCCAGGATAAAGCTTCCTTTCTTCCATTCCTTCTCTGTGAATCTTGAGATGTTTCGTTTGGGTTGGTACATAATTTTCTCCTCAGCTCCCGTGATTTGTTTTAATTCTCTCCCTCATTCCATGCCCCATTTTCCTTATACTTTTCAGTTCTGAGACCCTCCTGTCTTATAGCAGTTTAGTTTAAACCCCCTCCCCCTTTTTTCTCTGTGAACTTTTCTGCCTCTGGTTTCTTCCCCATTAGGTCTTTCCACTCTGGTGACTCAGATGGGGTCATTCTAGAAAGTTGGGTCACTCAAGAAATTCCTTTTTCCATTTAGGTGGTCCAGCCAACAAAACCTGGATTGTGTAAGATCACCACTTTCCAGCCATAGTTCTACCAAGGTCTTTCTCTTTCTTTTCTCCCCTCCCCCCCACCCCAAGCCCTTTTTAATATAGCACTCCTCAGTGGCTTGTGTTCCTCTATGGGTCTCCATGGACTTGGGTCCCTGTTCCTGGATATGCATGGGGCTCCACTCACTGCTGTGAGTGGCTCTACAGTCTGTGTCCCTGGTGGGAGGTGGGAAGGATCTGGACCACTGTCTCTGAGCAACTCCAAAGCTTTTGTGGGACTGAGTGAGGGAGAGGGAAATGGATTGGCAGTCTGGGATGGAAGTTTCCTACCAGATATATATTTTTTTCTTCAATTCAGTATTTGTGGAATCCTTTTCCAGTGTCTATTGTCCTCCAGAATTCTAAGCAAGTGGGATTTGTCCCTATAGTCACTAAGTCTCTGGGGAGGGTTTTTTCAGGAGATGTCTTATGTTGCCATGTTGATGATATCAACTCTCTATGGTAGAATTTTTAAGATTGTGCCTTTTGTGCAATTGTTTCACCTCCAGGTGAAAGCTTCCTTTCTTCTGTTCCTTCTCTGGGAATCTTGATGTGTTCGTTTTATTTTATTATTATCCTTATTATTTTTATGCAGCATTTTCTCCCTGGCTTCTATGATTTGCTTAAATTCTCCTCACTCTGTGCCCTCTTTTCCTTACACTTTTCAGTTTATGAGTAGTTAAAAAGTCTTACAGCAGTTTAGTTTAACCCCATCTCCTTTTTATTCTTCTGTGAGGCTTTTCTGCCATTTATTTCTTTTGTGTTAGGGTATCCAACCCTGGGGAGCCAGATCGGGTCAATCTAGTTTTGTGTTTGGGTGGTCCAGTCAACAGAAAGTGGATTTAATAAGCTCACTTTTTGCCAACAATTCTACTGCACTTTTTCTCTTTCTCTTTTGTTTTCCCCAGGGGCCCCTTTTGTATGCAGCATGACTTAGCAACTTGTATTTCACCCTGGTTCTCTGAGGACTTGGGTCCCTGTGCCTGGATATGCTTGGGGTTCTAACTTTTTGGTATGAATGGCTGCAAAGTCTTTGTCTGCACTGGGAGGGACTCAGGCTATGCCACCTCTGCGTGATTTCCAAGCTGTACAGGACCAAGTGAGATGTAGAGGTACTAACCGGTGGATAAAAGATGGAAAGTTCCTATCTGCTTTTGTAGATTCTTCTTCTTTTTCTTTGATTCAGCATTTGTGGAGTCCTTCTCCAGCCTCTATCATCCTCCAGAGTTCTAAGCAAGTGTGATTTGTCCTTTTATTAGCTGATTCTGAGGGGACTTTTCCAGGTTGTGTCTTACATCACCATGTTGGTGATATCACTCTTTTGCTACTCTTAATTTTAGACTCTGGACCATCAGTGTCAGCACCATGATTTCATTTTTTTTTAAAACAAATCAATTGTATTGATACATATTAATAAAACATACGATTTATCCAATGTTGGATACAGTCAATGTTGTTTGGTATAATTTCACATAGTTGTGCGTTCATCACTTCAATAATTATTAGAGCATTTTCATTATTCCAATAATAATAATAAACAAAAACCAGACAAACAAGAAAATTCCTCTCCTCCCAAATTATTTCATTTTGAATGTGTTAGATGGATCCAGTCAAAGTGAGAGGCCAAGGCAGTATAGGAAAGGAGATAAAGTTCAAATGTAAGTTCTAAGTTCTGCATTGAACACTGCTTTGAAGGCTAGAAATAACTGCATTATTGCTAAAATAAGAAAGCAAGTGAACATTCCTTCCTTCCAGGGAAGGGCAATATTCTTAATGATTGAGAGCCTGTAATATCCAAGTCCAATTCCTAACTCTAGTGCTTATTAGCTATGTGACCTTGGCCAAGGTCTTTAGATTTGTACTCTGAAAAAGAAGATAATAATAGTATATATTTTACAATGTTATTGTTAGGATTATTTGAGCTCAAGGTGTTTTTTTTGTTGTTGTTGTTTTGTTTTGAGCTGCTGGGGCTTAAACTCAGGACCATGAACATGGGAAGCAGGCAGTAAACCACTGAGTTACTTCTGCTCCCCAGTGAGAGTTGGTTTTTTGGTTTGTTTGTTTGTTTTTAGGAGGTATTGGGGATCAAACTCAGAACCTCATACATGGGAGCAGGTGCTCAACCACTTGAGCCACATCCACTCCCCAAGGTCTTTAATACAGAGCATTTATTAAGTGCTCTATAAACATTTGTTGTCATTATTTTCTTAAATTTAATTGGCTAATAAACAGATACATATGAAGCATTGTGGAAGGGATAGATGAGTTTTAAGGCTTTAACCAAGGTAAATGATTAGCAATATGAGAAACCAAATTGAATTTGTTTGTTTCTAAGTGAATAACATGTTGCCTTGGAAAAACACAAATTCACAAACTCAAATCTCATAGTTATTTGCTCAGTTATTTGGGCTTATGATGTTTACATTTTAAAGAATAAAAGTAGTCTGATATAAATGGCAACTTGACATTCAACAATAGCCACTATTCAAGTGACTCTTTTTCAACATTTAAAAATTTATATTTAGCTTTGAGGTAAAGGTATTTGTATTTGTACATGGGTATACTCTGATGTTCTGGGAAATCACATCACTAAAAACTATGAGGCCAGTGAAAGAATAGAATATTGCCAATTTTTCCTCTAGCCTCTACTTACTCCCATCCTCACTCAATTATCCTTCTGACAAACATGGACTCCCTAGTAAACCAGCAGAAAGCAGAAACCTAAGCAGGAAAGTGCATGCTTGCCAGGCTTTCCAGAATTAACAATAGAATTATGTTTTCAAGTTTAAATGGGAATTTTTCCTTACTACAGTCTCCACTCAAAATCTTGTAAAAGTAGGTATAGTTTGGTATTGACCAGGACATAGTGTGACAATTGTCAGTATGACTTTAGAAGAAAATAATAAGAAGAAATTTGCTGTGAAATATTGAAATTTGTACATCTTGTGAAAATGAAGTGTTCACTGTGATCTCCAGTGGTTTACCAAGCTGTGCACTATTAAAAAGAGCACAGATAACAATTCCATTGCTTACCAGAAGCCCAGTTTGAACTCCTCTCCTGTCTTAAGATATGCTATTTGGGAGTGGATGTGGCTCAAGAGGTTAAGCACCAGCTTCCCACATGGGAGGGTTTAGATCCTGGTGCCTCCTAAAAAACAAAAAACAAACAACAGGCAAACAGATGAAAAAAACAAGCTCAGGAATGCCTTTGTGGCTCAGTGGTTGAGCACAGGCTTCCCACATATGAGGTCTTGGGTACAATCCCTGGCCCTGGCACCTAAAATATACATATATATATATGTTATTTGGGTTACGCAGAGAAGCACAAAACAGCATGTGCAAAAATCATGAAGTGCTGTTCTTAAACCTCCCCTTGAAAATCCTGAAGAGGGACACAAATATCATGACAATAGTGTCCTCATGAAACAAAGGAAAACTGTACTGCCACAAATTCTGCTTCTTGGGGTTGGGAGCCTAGGACCATGATTAATGCCAGAAGATGTAAATTGCCAAGTAATTCTCTTTTAATCTCATAAATCTACTTTCCCCAAATGAGACAATAATATGTCTGCCCAGTTAAGGCTGTTAAATGTCTGATGGTTTGCATTTGTTAAGAACTTTTTTTTTTAAAGATTTATTTTTATTTATTTATATATCCCCCCCTTGCTGCTTGTCCTCGCTGTGTTCATTTTTGCTTTATGTTTTTCCATGTCTGCTTATCTCCCCCTGCTGCATCAGCTCATCACGCGGCGGCTTGCCTTCGCCAGGAGGCCCCGGGAACCGAACCCGGGGCTTCCCATGTGGTAAACTGGAGCCCAACCAATTGACCCACAGCCAGTTCCCTTGTTAAGAACTTTTTAACTACTCATAAACAAGAATCAGCTATGTTTAAGTGAAGATCTGAAAAGTAGATAAACCAGTAATTGAAATAGTTTTCATAAGTTTGGACTAGAGGGGTACACAGGATATAGTCAATGGTCTCTGAGTCCTTTTGATTTGCTTGCCATTTATAGCATACTGGAGCACTAAATATCAAATGCACCAGCCCTCATAAATTAAACTTCTTGGATGCTTGTCTTTGGTAACAGTGCAATGAAGATTAGAATCCATAGATCCGTCTTTGTTGAGCACCTAGTCTATGCTTGGAACTGTACTGTGTTTTGTAAGAATAAAGAAAAAAATTCCTATTTTCAAAGAGCCTGCAATCTTATCAGAGATTCAAGCTGGTAAAATAATAGTGAAAGACCTAAGACAATACCAGCTACGTTGTAGTGTATGGTACAGACCTATAGAATTTGAGAAGAGAAGGAGATCTGGTGAAGGCTGGGGTACTCCATGAAGGTTTCATGAAAGGCTTTGGACTTCATTTAGGCCTTAAAAGATGAGTTTCCTAGGGACAGAGGGATTGAGAGATAAGGTAGCATGTGGTAGTGAAAAGACCATGGATTTCCGATATGTCAGTAACTTGCACAAATCTTGCATATAGATTTTGTGCAAGTTATTAAGTCACGGAGCTTCAGTTTCTTCATCTAAAAAAATGAGACTCCAGTCAGAATCAGTGCTATGAACTCTGGAAAGCACTACCTCAGTATAGTGTCAGTCTCAGTGAGAAAGACACAAGTTGAGGTAATTGAGTCAGGCAAGTGTGTGACCTATCCATGGGGCAGATTGCCAATCAGCCTGCCCAAGGAGGAGGCTGTCTACTATTTCATGGTGAGAAGTCCTCCTCTTGGTACACTGTCCAACCTTTCTGCATTGCCTTCTTTGCATAACCCTAATAAAATCAGGGCTCTTTATGGTCTAGATTCCACTATGGAGTTACATATAGAGAAAAACAGTCCAGGTGCCAAAAGGGACTCCAGTCTTTACTTGCATGTCTCAAGAATATTGAAAGTGATACAATTCAAAGTCCGGAGTGCCTCCTCAATCCCCTTTCCTCCCTTTCCTTCCACTCTGTCTTCTTCACAATGAAGCTGCTCTAGAGCGTCTCATTCCCTAATCCTCACTCCCTAAACCCAAACTCCCCTTACAGCCAATCTGTGGTTTTCCTGCCTTCTGTGCCCACCCTTTCTTCTCTCCCAGCTCTTTATTATGTAGACTGAACTGTCAACATCTGTGTCCTACTATATTTAAATTCTGTCTCTCTAGCCCTACTCTTCTCCACCTATTCTTAAACACTATATTGTGTGTGTGAGTATATGTATTGTGTGTGTGTGTGCATGATTTGAATCATAAGAGTCTAGAGAACAAGCTAAAAAAGCCAGAATACTCTGAGAAGGTAAGAAAAATGTTAGGAGGAGGGAGGCAGAAAAACACTCATTCATTAATAATTCTTATCTCCTTCATATGTATCTATACATACGGAGATGATTTCCACCTCTGTTTTTTTTTTAATTTTGTGAAGATTCCAGTAGATAATGCATATGAAAACATGGAGCATAGAATTTAGTTTCTGGTACATGTTCATCAAAATTTGTTGAATTCTAACACAAGAAAAATTAGACCAGATCTTCTTTGGGCAGCATAGGCTAGGTTATGCTGCAGTAACAAACAATCCCCACATCATATCCCAGTGGCTTAAAGTGACAAAGGTTTATTTGCTTCAAGTCCATTCTGGGTTGGCAGGAAGGGCTCTGTTCTCTATTTCCTAATTCCAGAACCCAGGATGATGGAACAACCATCACCTTGAACATTTGAAAGTAAACTGTAGGAATGGGAAGGGAGCTCTGGAGGGTTTGAATGAACAATTAAATGCTCTGATCTGAACGTGACACATGGCAGTTCCTCTCATAACTACTGGCCCAAACTAGCCATACTCCTACCCAAACACAAAGATCAGGAAGTATACTTCTAACCAAGTATGTGCCTATAAAGAGAGGACGGTCAGACTATTTGACATACAACATTGGTTGTTACCATAAATGCAAAACATAACTCTTTTAAAACCATCAAATCCAAAAGCAAACACTTAAATTTTTATTTGACAATTCGTGTCAGAATCGATAGCATTTATTTAAGTGCTCACTATAATCCAGGCCCTGGGCTTTATTTTCCACACTCCATTAAATATTCTCAGTAACTCTAGGAGGAAGGTAGTATTATTATTCCCATTTTACAGATGCATAAACTTAGATTGAATGATCAAATCAGAACACAGAGCTAGGAAGCAGTGGAGCCTAGATTTTGACTCCAGAGCTGGTCTGGAAGTTTTACCCCTACACAAACTGCCTATGTGAATTCTCAAAGTCTCTGCTTTGGTTACCTCCTTGTCTAATAGGATTAGCGATAATAGGCTTCTCTATTCCTCTCTTCACAGTTTAAAGCCACTACTCCACTCTCCAGAACAGAGTTTAGCAACATTATGTTCCCACAGCAAATATTCAAAGCACCTCAGTATCCTAGTCAGGAGATAAAACAGCTGTTCCCTCCGAATGGCTTACACTGAAATGTAAATGAACAAGGGCGTTAAAAAAAAAAAGGAAAAATACATTTAAGTTCTTGCCTTTTAAAATTTTTATTATTTTCCATTCAACCTTCTGTTCCTGTTTAATCTTGCCATTCCTTTTCTTCTTCCTTGTATGCTCTTTTTCTTAGGGATATGCAAACTTTATTAGTCAGCTCCTCTTTCAAGCTCTGTGTGCTTTTGTGTTTGAGAATTGGGAATCAGGTACTTTTACTGTTAGCCCCAGGGTGGATCTGAGCAGGAAGAAGCTTTATGAATAATCAAGGTTGACATCTCCAACGTTGTTCCTTCATTATAAATATTGTTAAAGGAGCTGTGACCACCATGGGCTCCCACTGAACAGAGCATGCAGGGGGAAGCTGAGACAGTCTTTGATTTCAGTTCTTTCCTGGTTATCACTTCACTGATGACCCTGGTGTTGACAAGTCTCTTAGATTGGGCTGCCTTTTTTTCCCCACAAAGTTTCTCTTCTATTAGCAGAAGTGTTTGGTCTGCAGGAAGCTGGGTTCATTTCTCGAACTCCAAAGGCTAAGAACCATGGTTAATATGAGTGCTAGTGGGTTCTTAGCCTGAATCCCTAATGAATGGTGAGGTGCTTTGTGACAGTAACCATTTTTAGTTCCATTTGGATTATGTTTATAGCATCGTGATCTTTTTCAGGAGGAAACAAATTATAGTGTCCCCAAATCTTTGGCCCTCCTCCCCACCTTTGGAGAAAGCCCAGGCTCTACAAATGTGTGAAAAGATACTAGTATTCCATATATTCTGCTAAAATGCCCTCCACCTTAACCCCACCAGTCTCTGATTATGTTATTAGCAAACCAACCTTTAGATGTTTTTTGTTATCTTGGCACTGTTTTCATTTTCCAAATGGGGCATACATGTGAACTTGAATTCATGTCACATGAGCAAAACTTTGCAGAATTCCTCTGCTTCCCCACTCCCCAACTCCACTTATTTCTATCTACCCCCACAAGGTTCACCAAACTGTTAGAGAACCTGCTAAGAACTTTTATGGGCTTCACCTCATTTAATTGTCCCAAGGACGCCAAAAGGAAGGTGATATTGCCATTCTGATTTCCTCGACGTATTCAGAAACCTAGACTTAGGGATTAAAGACCCTTGCCCAAGGTCACATGGTAAGTCAGGGTTAGAATCTGGGCTAAAACACAGGACATCTAACTTAAACCCTCTATTTTTTCACCTAGCCCATGCTTATTAATAATATTTGACACTCAATCATTCTGCCAATGACCAAATTACCGAGCATTTATTTTTTGCCAGGCACTGGGATTACAAAGAAAACTAAAGCTGAGTCTCTGACTCAAGGACCTCAAAGCAGCTCTGCTCTGCTCGCGGGTGACTTGCCCTGCCCATGGCAGCTTTGCCCTGCCCGTGGTGGCTTTTTGCCCTGCCCACAGCGGCTCTGCCCCACCCACAGCAGCTTGCCCTCTCAAGGCAGTCTGCCTGCTTGGAGAGGCCCTGGGAACTGAACCTGGGGCCTCCCATGTGGTGAACCGGCACCCTATCCACTGGGCTACAGCCGGCCACCTCTTCAAATACTTTCAAACACACTTGTAAAGACTTTGATGTTTGTACAGGCATGTGTGTGAGTGGAGTTCAAAAGTCCACATTCCCAAATTTTATGTAGAAATGTAAATCTGTGTTATACCAGATGAAGGTATAGGGAAGATCTAGGAGTAGCAGGTTTTGAGAGAAATCTTATGAATTTAGTTTTGGTTGTTTTGAATTTGAGAGTTTGTAGGAAGTTTGCATAGAGATATACAGTAGGCATTGGGGGTTCTGGAGTTCAGGAGAGAAAGAATCATCAAGCATCCAGGCAGGCAGGGAAACCGGCATGTGAGGAAACAGAAGAGACGTGGGCCAAGGACTGAGTCCTGAAAAATACCAATGTTTAGGGGGCAAGCAGAGAGAAGGCACCCTCCAGGGAAACTAAGTAGGACTCAAGAAAGAGATGGGGAGGAATAAAGGGCATGTGTTGTCATGAAACCCTGGGGAAGAGAACATTTCAAGGAGGGTTCAATAAAGTCTAATGCTGCTGTCAAGCATATGATTTTCAATGATGAATGTTCATTGGATTAAGCAGCAGGAAGGCATTATTGACCTTGATGAGAGCAGTTTCAGTGGGGTGTGGGTCAGAACCTCATCTGCAGGGGTGGAGGAGTCAATAGAAGCGTAGGAATTAGACTTTACCCTTTATAAGTTGGCTCTTTAAAAATGATGACCAGTTTTTCTGAAAGTATTTCTGAAAGATAAGAGAAAAGTAGGGGAAAATAGCTGGAGAGGGAAGCAAGTTTGAAGGAGGAGATTTTAAGATGGAAGAAGGCATTCGGATACTGATTGGATCTGTCTAATAGAAAACAACAGGGGCATATTGCTAAAAGAAATCAAAGAAGACCTAAGTAAATGGAAGAACATTCCATATTAATGGATGAGAAGACTAAATAATGTTAAGATGTAAATTCTACCCTAATTGATATACAGATTCAATGCAATCTTGATAAAAAATTCTGACAGCCTTTTTTAAAAGAAATCGAAAACACAATTATCAAATTTATTTGGAAGGACAAGGGGCCCCGAAAAGCCAGAAACATCTTAAAAAGGAAGAATGAAGTTGGAGGATTCTTACTACCATACTTTAAATCATATTACCTAACTACAGTGGTAAAAAACAGCATGGTGCTATCATAAAAATAGACATATAGACCAGTAGAGCCAACCTGATGGTTCAGAAACAGACTCTCACATCTATGGTCAACTGACTTTTGACAAGGCTGTCAAACCCACTCAGCTGGGGCAGAACAGTATATTCAACAAATGGTGCAGGGAGAACTGAATATCCACATCCAAAAAAA
>PVKH010007873.1:0-19885 GCA_004027955.1 Chaetophractus vellerosus | reverse complement strand
TGCTTGTTTTCATGTAGCATGCCAATACTGAAGACTAGGGGCATACAGATTCCAGATTCTGGGACTAATTATAGACTTGGTGAGTTCTAATTATAGGACTTGATCAGGAATGGCTCCAAAACTGGACTAATCTAGCATAATTGAATGAGAATGTAGACAGGATAGACTCAGACTCTTTAATATATTGTTTCAAGAAAGCTAGACTCACTCTACCTGATCTCAGAGGAATTAAGTAGAGTCAGAAATGGCCACTTACTTGTTCAACTACCTGTGCTCATGGAGTTGTCATAGGCCCTGCTATAACTTGTTGGCAAAAGGAAATATATTTTTGTGTGTAGTAGCTAGCAGAGGCAAATTGCATGAGCTTGACAGTAGTTAAATTCCTTGACACGGGGAAAGCCATGATAGAAAACCCCTATATCTAGCAGTGGGAGATGCATCCCAGTCCTAGACCAAGACAAAGAGGTGACATTATCTAGGAAAAAAACAAACAAAAGTATATTTTAGTTTGCATTGTTCTTCTATAAACAATGTCCAATATATAATTTAAAAATTATAATAAAGCATGCAAAAAAGCAAGAAACTTTGATCCACAACCAACAGAAAAATGCTATCAATGGAAGCAGGACCACAGATGACCCAGATATTGGAACTAGCAGACAAAGATTTTAAAACATCTCAAGGATTTTCAGAAAATGATGGCCAGAATGGATGAAAAGAGGAAGAATATCAGCAGAGAAACCATAAAAAAAGAACCAAATAGAAATTCTAGAGTCCAAATTAAATACCTGAAATTAAAACAAAACAAAATGAAAACATTGTATGGGCTTAACAGCAGAAAAGAAACTGCAAAAGAAAAGATCAGTGAACTTAAAGACTGGTTATTAGAAATTGTTCAAAGTAAAGCACAGAGAAAAAATATTGAGAAATACTTTACAAATCACTAGTGGCCTGTCAATTGGCCTAACATACTTGTACTTGGAAATACAGAATGAAAGAGAGAGAAAATGGACCAGGAAGCATACTTGAATAAATAATGGCTGAAAAACATCAATCTATAGATGCGAGAAGCTCAGTAAATTGTAAGTCATAGAAATGCAAAGAAAACTACACCTATGCACATGAAAGTCAAATTTCTGTAAAGCAAAGGTAAAGGAGATATCATAGAAGAAGCCATGGGGATGGGGATGGGGAGGGAAATGACACATTTCATACAGAAGAACAATGATAAAAACAATGATGACTGACTTCTTATCAGAAACAATTTAAGTCAGAAGGCAATGGAATGGCACCTCAAGTTGAGAAAGTTTCTGTAGAGAAGAATATGCCATGTTCTGAGGACAAATACCAGAGGTTATGATCTCATCAAGGGGTCAAGAAAGACTTCCTTAATGAAGTGCCATCTGAGCTGAAATCTAAGTGTAAGATTTTAGGTAGGCACAGAGAAGGGAAGATGTTCCAGGACTGTGTAAGGCCTCAGTAGCAAGATAAAGCATGTCATGTGGAAAACTGAAAGGCCCAGGGTAGGTAGATGTTTTCATTTCCTTGGCTGCTCAAGCAAATACCATGCAATGGTTCAGCTTAAACAATAGCAATTTATTTGTTCACAATTTTGAGGCTAAGAGAAAGTCCCAATCAAAGCATCATTATAGTGATGCCTTCTCCCTAAAGACTGTGGCATTCTGGGGCTGGCTGCTGGCAATCCGTGGTCCTTAGTTTGTCACATTGCATAGCACATGGCAGCATCTTCTAGTGTCTCCCTTCTCTTCTGGGTTCTGTTGGTGTTCAGCTTCTGGTTGCTACATCTGTGGCGTTCTCTCTGTGTCTGAATTTTATTCTCTTATAAAGAACTCCAGTAATAGGATTAAGACCCATTGTGATCGAAGTGGGCCACACCTTAACTAAAGTAACCTCATCACAAGTTCTTACTTCCAATGGGTTCATACCCACAGAACTGATTAAATTTAAGAACATGTTTTTCTGGCATACATATAGCTCCAAACCACTACAGTGGACCATTGAGATCAAGGAAAAGGTAGGAGACAGTCTAGGTATAATAGGCCCCAACACAGACTTTTGTTTTCATTCTAAGAAAAGTGGAAAAATTTTCAAGAAGAAGCAGCAGGGATCATTTAAACAGATTTGTGTTTAGAAAAACTCTTAAAACTCTGGATAAAGTATTAATAGAAGGACCCCAGAGTAGTTGGGGTGATTGTAGGAGGCTATAGAAATGGTCCCAGTGAGAAACGATGACTTGGACCATTGTAGTAGCAAACATGGAGAGAGGGAGATGGATTCTTTATTTATTAAACAAAAGTGAGAGGACTTGGTTATTGTTTGGATATGGGAGATGAGTGAGTCAGAGGTATCAAGAAAGACTTGTAGGTTTCTTCCAGCTTGAGTAACTGGGTGGATGAAGGTGCCATTTACTGATGAAAGAAACTGATGGGGAACAAGAATTACTTTTAGTTAGCAAGCACTTTTATCATGCCTTCTATGTGCCAAGCACTGGTCTAAAAAATTTACAAACATTAACCCCCTTCACAGCAAGTGAGAGACTGATGCTAATTTTGTCCCAATTTTACAAGTGAGAAAACTGGACACAGGTTAAGTTACTTGCCCAAAGTCATGGTTGATAAACCTTGAACTGGATTTGAACCCAGGCTGTCTGGCTCCAGGGAACATTCCCCGATACCAAGTTTCCTATGGGGAAATATAAATAAAATGGGTTTCAGGAGACTGAGACATTCAAGTGGATATAGGAACCCAGAGTTCAGCAGAGATATTTGGGCTAGATGTGAAAATTTGAAAGTTATTGGCAAAGAGAAGGTAGAGTAAGTCTTGGATGTAGATAAAATTGCCTTTTTTTTTCCCTTAAAAAGGAGCCTTACATTTAGAGTACTAACTTTGTTGTTATGCTCTGCATAGTATTCCAAGTACGCTCTTTGAATAATCATTTTTCCTGAGGAACATTTCTTGAATGTCTTTTTGCATTCAGATTTGTTCTCTTCCTTTTGCTATTCCCACCTGTTGGCTGCCCTTGTGTGACTCTTGGAAGTTCTGCACCACATGCAGTGGAGTTTATCCCCTTGTGGGGAAGAGGCATTTGGTCCCGAGTGGTGGGATTTCAGAGCCAACCAGCTATGGGACTGCTGGAACACAGGGCACCGGTTACAGGCTTCACCCTAATTGCATGGTTCTTTATGAAACAAACGAATGTCCAGTGCTCCTCAGTGGGGAGACAAAGCCAGAAAGCATTTTATTTCATGCCTATGAAGTGTTTTTTTAGCAATGGCTGTTGACAGAATTCATACTCAGATCTCAGCAGTGACTGAATTTTGACCATACTAATTATATCTTTATTGTGACAGTGAAGGGCCCATTACTGGTGCTCTTGTTTCATAACAAATGAGTGATAGATTTTCAGTTTTCAGTGCAACTTCCTTATTCCTTTCCTAAGCCTATTAGCCAGTAAAAATCCACCAGACTAAAGTAATTGATAAATATTGGAGGCTACAAGTAAGAAACTAAACAATAGCTATCATTTATTGTATGGCATCTATATGTCAGCTATTTCATATATTTTATCTGACAAAATTCACAGGAACCTGCAAGGTAACAATCAAAGCATTATTTCACATGAAAAAATTGGAGCTCAGATATATCATTGAGCTTTTTGTAATATTCCATAGCTATTGGAGTGGAGACAAGACTGAAATCCAGTCTTTGTGACACTAAGGCTTATGTTCTTTACCCTATGTTATGATGTTTTCAAATGAATCTGTAATTACGAATTCAACAGTTGCCATCTGACCAAAACCAAGCTATGAAAAGAAGAAAATGTATTTCCTTTTCCAAAGAGTCTGCAGTTCAGTAATGAGATTAAGATGAGTTCTTCAGGGGAAACTATTAAAAATAACTTTACAGTTAAAATGCCATTTCCTCCTTTGTTTCCTCTGAACAGCTACTATAAATAAAGCACCCTCCTGGAACAAGAGAGTATATAAATAAATAACAGCCATGGGAGATATGCTGGGCCCTTATCATTTTCATCTTTACCTCTATCTTCTCCCCACTTCCCAGACCCTGGCTCCTCCTGCCATACGTCTACATGCACTGACACATGATGCCTTGTATATGATTTGATCTTAGTAAGAGGCAGTTACCATCCATCCATTGACAAACATTCACATTAAATGTTTGTTAAAAAGAGGTTATACATCTAGATGTAAAAGTTGCACTGAAAAGAATAGATACCAAAATGGCAAGAGTGGTTATTGATGGATGATAGGATATTGAATTATTTTTTCTCATCTGTATTTCCTGATTTAATTACTTAAACAATTAAAAAGAAAAAATACAATTTAATTTCCACATTCTATAGAAGAAAAAATTGGTTGTTATTTTTCTTAGAGAGGAAATAGTAATTTTACTGAAGGATCCAAAAGCTTCAAAGAGAATGCTCCTCTCATAAATGTATGTATAGGTGAGGCTTTTCATTAATTTACTAGTAAACACAAACAATTATGGAAAAATTTGAAGATTCTTTTCAATCATAGTTCTGTAGAGCAAGCCATCTAACTGCCAAATATTCTGATCTCTGTTACCAAGAATGAAAACATAAGGAGAAATACTAAGGAACAGAAGAAAGAGGAGAGGAATGGAGGGAGGAAGGGAGGAAGGAAGAAAAGAAAGCAGCTCTAGGAATTGTTTTATTCTTCATAGCATAATTGTTTTTAATTTAAGTTCATGTTACCCCATCTCTTATATTTTTTTCATTATTTACCATTCACAAAGCACAAGTGAATAACACAAATGCATAAATCTCTAAATTTTGCTCTCAAACTTAGATTGATCTCTCTTTAGTAAGAAATAAGTGTTATTGTCAAGAAATGCATGTCTCAACAGTCTGCTTTCCTTTTCAAAATGTCTGAAGATAATTAGCCTAAATGATGCTTTATATGTAATTTGTCCCTCCATTTTCTTTTTATTTACCATGAAAACTTGAACACATGGAAGCAAAAATATATTGCCCATATAGTAAATAAATTGAGAAAACAAAGTGGACAGGTAGTATGACAGGATACAATAAGTTATATTGAGGTAACCAATAACTCAAGAATCTCAGTGGCATATACAAGTGATTATTTTTTGTTCCTTGTGTCATCCATGGGTTGGCAGGACAGCTCTGCTCATTGTGGTCACTCTGAGTTCTGGGTGACAAACAGCCACCATCTACAGTGTTGCCATTTGCAGTCTCAGACAGAGAATTCTGAAGGGTTTTGCATTGCCATTTAAAAACAACATGGAGCTCGCGCTCTTCCTTTCTGACCTGGTCGAGGCAGAATGGCTCCCGCTAAGAAGGGTGGTGAGAAGAAGAAGGGCCGTTCTGCCATCAACGAGGTGGTGACCAGGGAATACACCATCAACATTCACAAGCGCATCCATGGAGTGGGCTTCAAGAAATGTGCCCCTCGGGCCCTCAAAGAGATCTGGAAATTTGCCATGAAGGAGATGGGAACGCCAGATGTGTGCATCGACACAAGGCTCAACAAAGCTGTCTGGGCCAAAGGGATAAGGAATGTCCCATATCGTATCCGTGTACGGTTGTCCAGAAAACGTAATGAGGATGAAGATTCCCCAAACAAGCTCTATACACTGGTTACCTATGTACCTGTCACCACTTTCAAAAACCTACAGACAGTCAATGTGGATGAAAACTAATAGCTGATTATGAAATAAAATTATAAAATAGCAAAAAAAACACACACACACAAAACAACAACATGGAGGTGACATGTGTAACTTCTGCTCACAAATCCATGGCCACAATTGGCCCCATGCCCCCTCATAACCACAATGGGACCAGGAAGTACCATCCTCCCTTGTGCTTGGATCGCAGAGAGCAGAAATATTTGGAAAAACACAAATTTTTATCACAGAGAGGAGGAATAAAAAAGAGAAATCATAATGTCAGACAACATACTTTTATGTTGAGACATATGAAATTGCTAATATTCTACCATTTTGACCTACAAATGGCAATTTCATGAAGTTTACCCTAAAAAGATTAAAAACACTTTTTGTATGAATAAATATAAATAATTATATCTGAACAAAAAAATTCCCAAATTGACCAACTACAAAATTCATCTATGATCTATTTAAAGAAGCATATAAAAATAAGTGACTAAAAGGGAAAAGCTTGATATAAAATTTTAAAAAACAAATAAAATAAAAGTCAGCTTAAAGTCAAACTAAGTGAAGTTTGATGGAAAAATGTCCTTAATTAAGACAAAGGTGATAATTTTGCATTGATAAACTTGTAATCCACATCAAAAAAGGTCCATGAACGCTTACGCTCCTAATAATGTAGCATTGAAATAGGTAAAGCAAATGCTGCTAGAAGTGAGGATAAACGGACTAATTTAATTCTATTGCAAATTTTAACTCATTATTTGTTGATTGAATAAGCAATAAATAATATTTCATAGAAATAAAACAGTATGTAATAGTATATAAAATTTAAAATTACATGACTGTTTTACCATGAAACAGAATATATCTCCATTGCAAACATCTATAGAACATTTACACTAGTAATAAACTACTAGGCCATGAGGATTACCTCAATAAATTCCAAAAAGGAGAAATTATTGAGGTCACATTTTCTGATCATAATACAACTAGATATTAATGTTTTTAAAAATTCTGAATGTTTTGAAATGGAAAAATAAATATTGACCAAAGAAAAAATTAAAGGTATGCTTATGGCTAGAAAATAATGACAATGTTATTCATTAAAACTTACTAGATGTACCTCAAATTGTTGATAGAGAAAAATTCAGTTTAGTATGTTTGCATTATTTAGAATCAAAGAAGGGAAAATAAGCATTCAAGTGAAGAAATCAGAAAACTTTCAACTAAACAAACCTTAAGAAACTAAGAAAAAAAGACATTAAAATATAAGAAAATATTGTTTCAGGCAAACATTGACATTGGTACATAAACACTAGATAGAAGTGTTTATTGGGCCAACAAAATAGTAAAAATTCTGGCTTATCTAATTAAGGGAAAACAGATGTCAATGATTAAAATCAGAAAAGGTATATAAAATTACATATAGTTCAAAGAGAAATTGTTATGGGTTGAGTTGTATCTCAAAAAGATATGTCCTTAAAAAAAAGACTTAATCCCTAGGAACTCAGAATGTGACCTTATTTGGAAACAGAGTTGTGACAGATGGAATTAGGCAAGTTAAAATGGGGTTGTGCTGGATTAGAGTGGGCACTTAATCCAGTATGACTGGCCTCCTTATGAGAAAGGGAGAGGAGATAGAAGAAGACGGCCGTGAGCAGGGAGTCAGGGGTTGAGTTATGCCACAACCCAGGGAACACCAACGACGGTCAGCCCCTGACAGATGCCAGGAGCGAGACATGGAAAAGTTTCTTCACTCCAGGCTTTAGAGAGAGCACGGCCCTAGTGACACCTTGATTTCGGACTTCTATCTTCCAGAGCTGTGAGACAAGATATTTCTGTGGTTTAAACCATCCAGTCTGTGGTACCGTGTTACAGCCGCCCTAGGAAACTAAAACAGAAATAGTAACAGAAAATTTTAGGCTCAGAATTTTAATAATGTATTTTTGAAACCCAGTGAATTAATTTCCTTAGAAAAGGAAAATTACCATACTTAAGAAGTAGAAAATTTCGAAAGAGCCAAGTTATGAAAGAAATTGTAAAACTTGCCAATGAATTCCTGCTGAAGGCTCTGAAACCACACTGTTTTACAGATGAATATTTACAAACTTTCAAGGAATACATAATTCACATGATAATTCTCAGAGATGAGTAAAAATAGAACACTTGCCACTTCATTTTCTGAAATTCTCATAATCAAAGTACCCAAATCTGACATGTATATCACAATGTAAGAAAACTACAGACCACTAGCTTTCGTAAATATAGGTGCTAGAGTCCCATTAAATGATTAGTACATCAAATTCAACAATATATAATTCACTCATTTCCTAAGAAATATTTTTGGGTCGTTCTAATATGAAAACATCCTGCTAAGCACCCTGTGTAGAGGTCTCTGCCCTCAGGGAGCTTATACCCTAGAGAGGGAATCAGACATACACAACTCAGAACAGAATTACTTACCTGCTGGTGATAAATGCTAGAACGAGACATGTAATGTGCTATGACAGATTGTGACAAGGAGCCCTCACCCATGGGGCTCTGTGGTCAAGAGCTATAATTTGGAGCCAGACCATCAGGTTTTGAATCAAATATCTGCTGCTTTATTAATTATGAAATCTTTTATCCAGGGTTCTCAACAGGGAGTGACATTTAGCAATGTCTAGAGAAGTGATAACTTGGAGCAATGGATCCTCTTGGCATCTAGCAGGTAGAGGCCAGGGATGCTGGAAAAACATCTTGAGTTACACAAGACATTGCCTTGCAATAAAGAATTATCCTACCCAAAATATCGATAGTGCTGGGTTGAGAAACCCTAGTCTACATGATGATAGATCCCAAATCTGTTTTACCAATGGGAGCCCCTTTTTACAGTCAAGGGTTCACTGGGATTTTGCGCTAGATACTTCACAGGCACTTCCCACTCAAAAGTCCTATTGTAAACCATGGACTCTAGTTCATAGTACAGTTATAAAAGTGTTCTTTCATAAATTGTAACAAATATACCACATTAATGCAAGGTACTAATAATTGGATAGTATCTTGGAACTCTGTATTTTATGTATGATTTTTCTGTAAACCAACAACTTTTCTGATTAAAAAAAGTCCAACCCAATTGTGTCCTCTTCCCCTGATAACCTGCCTCTTCCTGGGCTCATTTTTTTTAAATAAAGGGCTCACAACCAGAACTCCGTTTGCCATCCTTGATTCATCTTTTCCCTCACACTTGAAACCTTATCTTCAATAAAACTCTGACAATCTGCCCCTTAAATATCTCTTGATTCCATCTACAGCTCTCCTTGATCTGGTTGCTATTTACTTCTCCAATACCAAGTATAGGATGCTTCTCCTGGCCACAGAAGCCCTGCATATTCTGCTCTGCAGCAGTTTGGATTTGCTTACCATCTCTTTCCTGGGATTCACTTCCCACTTGATAGACTCACTTAAATTTCTGTGAGGATGTCCTTTCCTCCAGGCATCTGTTGAAACTGCAGGCATGGGCACCCCCTAATGTTCTCCCTTGCATCCTATCCTTCCCTATTTTAGCGCTTACAACACAGTTGTAAACGAGTAACAAGAAGAAACACATATACAATTCAAACTTGAAACTGATTTGGGTTAGCAAAAGTAGAGGAAGCTAGAAAGGAAACTTAGAGAGCTAAAGGAAATAAATGAATTGAAAGGGTGAGACCTTTTCTCCCCATATCTGTGACTTCACCACCTTCTAATCTTTACAGAGTAAGGAAAAACCAGTAAACAGAGAACTGGGGAATTTCCAGAGCACTTACAATGTCTGTCAAAAGTCTAGCCTATCTGGTAACACACAATTTTTCTAATTTACCCAAGAAAACAAAGCAGTGGTTCTCCACTGGGGTGGAGATGGGGATTTTTGTCCCCAAGAAGATAATTGGCAATGTCTGGAGACATTTTTGCTTGTCATAATTGGGTGGTGCTACCAGCATCTAGTTGGTAGAGACCGGCGATGCTGCCCAACATCCTGCGACACACAGGACAGCACCCCCAGAACAAAGAATTATCTGGCCCAAAATGTAGAACCAAGGTTGAAAATCCCTGCTTTCACATAACATCTCTCAGCCTCAATATCTTCAATCAGTAAAATGAGAGCACCTACATTAGGGTTGTCATAAGCATTGCATGAAGTAATATAGGTAAAATACCTAGCACTATTACCAGCATATAGTAAGTATTCAAACATAGTTGGATATTTTTACTTACATTCTTTTGAAATTATATTAGTTATCTAGTGCTGCATAAAAAAATCATCCCCAAAATTTAGTGACTCAAAACAACAAGCGTTAGTAATCTCTCATGGTTTCTGTGGGCCAGGAATTTGGGAGCAGCTTGGCTGGCAGGTTCTGGCTCAGGGTCTCTCATAAGCTTGGGGTCAGGTGTCATCTGGGGCTACTGTCGTCCAAAGGCTGAAGTGGGGCTGGAGGCTCTTGCTTCCAAGTTAGCTCCCTCACGTGACTAGCAAGTCAGTGAGGCTGTTAGATGGAGGCTTTGGCCAGCAGCATGGGCTGCTCTGTGTTCACAGTGTGACAGCTGTGTTCCCCCAGAGCAAGTGATCCATGAGCCACAGAGAAGCTGCAAGGCCTTTATGACCTAGTCTAAGAAGTCACACGCTGCCACTCCTGCCACAGTGCATTGGTCACCCAGACCAGCTCTGACTCAGTGTGGGAGGTGAACACACCACTGGTGAACGCCAGGAAGACAGCATCAGTGGGCGCCATCTTGGGGGCTGGCTGACATCTACCAAAACAAGCAGAGGTGTTAGAAGAAATCGGTATAACACTGGCAGTGACCAATTGTCAAACTAAAAAGAATGCTGTAGTGAGTCAACTGAAATATTATTAAAATTAAAAGAGGATAAATTAATGTGATAGGACACAAAATAAATATAATAGATATCAATAGATTTAATCTAAATCAGTGCCATCTAGTTAGAAAATGTAAAGGAGAGAAAATCCTGTTTATAAAATAGTTACAGATAACTTCAAAAAGAAGTAGGTGGAAACTCTTACAGCATTATAATGAAAGATTAGTGGAACCAAACAGATAAACCAGAAATTGTCTCCAATATAAATTTTGTAAATAATAAGGATGGAATAAAAAAAAAATCTTTGAGTAAAGAATATATAGTACAATAAATGTTACTGATACAATTAAACTACTTTGAAAACAAACTTAAAATACATTTTCCCCTTTAGAGACATGACAGTCCCAGATAGATGTAACTTAAATATAAAATATGAAATAATAAAAAGTTAAAAGAAAATATGGATGAATATGTTATCTTGAGATGGAGAGAGAGACCTTTTAAAATCAGAATAATAAAGTGGAAAACAAATCCATTTGTGACTATAAAATTTAAACTTTCTATAAGTTGAAAACACCATGAACAAAGTACAAAGACAAGCAAAAAATGGGAAGTTTTGTCATATTTACAGACAAGGATGGATATCCTTAATATGGAAGAGAAGCAATAAAATATGCTTTTATAATAAAAGCAGTAAACCCCTATTATAAATAAATATAGACAGGGCACAAGCCATTCATCCATTCAACAGTTGTGATGTACCAGCCACTGCGATAAGGGTGAGTTAAAGAGAAGTCATGGAAATGATTATTAGGTCAATGAGGAGACATTTAGCCTCACTAGAAAAACAACACAAATTAAGGAAAAATTCCCTACCATTGTGCCTATCAAATTAAAAATTTTAAGAAACTATACTAATCAATGCTGTTGAAGACGCACTGAAACAGGCACTTGAGAACAAGGGAAGTAAAAAATAATGGTCTAGTATGTTTACCTTGGCAGGCAGTTTAACAATATGTATCAATAGTGTTACTGAGTTATTGGGTTCCTGAGAGACTAAAATAACAAATATTCAGAAATTGGTGCAAAGACTAAACTGTAAAAGTGTTTATTTGCAGCACTATTTTATAATAGTGAAAAATTAGAAATATCTCACAGAATCTAATAAAAAGATTGCCTAAAATACTATTTGGTAACACCATAATAGAATAATATTAGCCATTATAAAACAGATATCCTTAGAAATATGTAATAAAAATTGCTCATGACATAAGTAATGTTAAATAAGTAAAGCACAATATTAATGGTATATGCAGCACGATATTTTTTGGCTGAAAAATAAATACCCATGCATAGAAAATAGATAGGATTGAAATCCCTAATATATTGATAAATCTGGGGTGATGGAGTTGGAGGTGGCTTTTTTCCTCTCTTTATGCTTTTGCTTATTTTATAAGCTATCTGTAATGAATTGATATTGCTTTTATCATAAAATATGGGAGAAAGAGCTTAGAGTTTTGTAAAGGCAAGTGGAGGGAGGAATGCTCTAGATGTGAGGGGCAGCCAACAGGAGGCATCTCTCCAGATTATGGAGCTGCCTTGCAGCCTGACCATTCATTCATCTATCAGTTTCTTTCCTTCCTTATATGCCAAAAAGCCTGTTCTCTCAAACGCAAGCATACACACCTGCAAGAAATCTAACAATTGTTCTTTTACTGGCTGTGTAGCTCTAGGTTTATGAAATTAATTGCTTTATAGAGGTTTTGCCAATGTCTTGCTAATTGATCCACTGGGCCATCTTCCCTGGTGATTTACGGTATTCTACTATATCAGCTCTTATTGAATTTCTCTACTGGATTTTTGCCATTAGAATTGTTTCATAAATTGAGATCTATTAGAGGGGATGGCATTCAATACTCGTGCTGGGGGCAGGCAGGGAGAAGGGGGAAGGCGTCACACTTAAGGAACTGGTTGTGCAGAAGCCTCTTGTCCAAGGGCCCAGGCCTAGTCCCAGTTGGTAGTGGCCCAGTGGAAAGAAGTTACCCTTTTATTTGTTTTCTAGTCTGTGTAAAAGACTGGAAACTGTGGGAAATCATGTTACCTAAAAATCACGCAATGGACAATTTGTTTTGGATCAATCTAACAGGCCAACTTATAGCTTGGCCTGTACTTTAGCTTCATCTAAAGGCTAGTCAGATTGGTTTCCACTTCAAGACTCATAAACTCCTATGTATATGGCTCCCCTGTGAATTCCCCCTTCTGTTGCGGGCAAGCCTCTAGAGATTTTGTGTGTCAGCTGCTCCCAGTTTATCAATGATTTCTTTAAAAATTAAAGTCTTACACATTGGCTTCAAGGATTTAAGTAGAGATTAAATCTAACTTTAAAAAAATTTTAAGTTATAAGGTACTATTCCAAATTTAATGTAGGTAGAAATTCACATTATGATTGTTTTGAAAAACTTGTGAGAAGTAACCCTTTTGTCTCCTATATTAAGGGGAATTCCATCATGTTTGTGCCATTATAAATTAGGAGTCATCCTGATAAAATGTGTATGTTTCATTTCTTTGATGTCACTATTTATTTTTACACAGCTATATGCCTTAAACAAAATGCAGTCCTCCCTCTTTGCTAGCATATTCTATATTAAAAAAAAAAAGACTTCAAACCAAAGCCTATTAATGTTTTATAGTATGTACAAAATTAGCTCAGCTTTGCTGTCTCCTGAGGAGCAGTTTCATTATTCAGAACATCCTTTGCTATTTTCTATTTTCTTAATTCTGCTTTTCTTAAAATGAAGTCCACTATCTGACTGACAGAGGTATGAGCTCTAACCCTCCTTTCCTCGTGAAACAGAGTACATCCAGCAGAAAGGCCAATGTTGCTTATCCCACTTTGGCAGATTATATTTGTCACTCAGAAAATATTAGTTAGATCTTCTACATGTCACCTGGAAGCCTCATTTGGGCTTTCTTCCAGGGTCTTCAGGGTACCCAGACCTCTTCCCTCTCTTTCTAGTGCTGCTCATGTTCTTTTTCCAGATAAGAACAGATTTTATAATATATGTGAAAGAAAAACCAATCCATTAACTAATTAAAATGTGATGATGAATAAACCTCCATCTTCTGCTTCCCGTCCTCCTACTCAGGTGATGGATGAGCTGCTTCACACTTTATTGAACCAATTGAAAGGATCAGAAGAGAACATCCACAAACCTCCATTGCCACATGTCTCCATAAGGCTGCCTTCCTGCCTTCTATGATAGATGACCTAGGCACAGTCCTCTCTAAAGCCAGTGCCCCACTTCTTCACTGTGTACTCGTCCCTGCCCTTTTTCTCCCTGCTGAGGATGTGACTCCAGCAATCCTCCCCCTCTCTGTTAGATAATTCCATATGATACAAATGTCGGTTATTTCTCCCAATCTTCTTGCCTCATTTCACTGTCTACCACCCATTTCCTTCTCCTCACAGCAGCGCCTCTCAAAAGAAGTATTTTCTCCTTCCATTCTCCCTTAAACCCACTCCAATCAAACTTCCTCCCCAATCCTTAACTGCAGCTGTTTTTGTTAAAGTCACAAAAGGCCTCCACTTTGGAAAAGCTATCGGTCACTTTTTCAGTTCTCATCTTACTGCATTTGACATAATTGGCCACAACTTCCATGAAACACACCTTCCATGAAACACTTTTAGGAAAATGTCTTTTCCTAGTTTTGTTTCCTGTTTCTCTGGTTGCTCCTTCTCATTCTTATTCTCTTTCCCAGCCTCCCCAAGCCTTTTAACTGTGGTTAAAAGGTTTGTTCTCAGACCTTGGTCCACTTGTCCCTTGGTGATCTCATCTGCTCACATGTCTTTAAAGAACATCTATATTCTGGTGACTCCCAAATGCATATGTCTATTTCAGCCTTTCCCTCAAAAACCAAGCCTGAATATTTAGCATCCTGCTTGATATCTTCAATGGAATATCTGCTAAACAACCCAACCTTAAAATGTCCACACTGATATCTATATCTGCTGGAATTTTTATTAGGATTGTGTAAATCAGTTTTGGTAAAATTGACATCTTATCAATATTTACTCTTACAAAACATGAACATGGAATAATAAAAATTCCAGCAACCTACTTTGCAGAAATGGAAAAGTCAATTATCAAATTTATTTGGAAGCGTATGAAGTCCTGAATAGCCAAAACCATCTTGAAAGGGAAGAACAAAGTTGGAGGACTCACATATCCTGACTTTAAAGCACATTACAGAGCAGCAGTAGTCAAAACATCCCGGTACTGACACAGGGAATTGACAAATGGGATCAAATTGAGATTTCAGAAATAGACCATTACATCTATGGCCAGTTTATTTTGACAAGTCTACCAAGTCCACGCAATTGGGAAAGAATAGTCTCTCGAGTAAATTGTGCTGAGAGAACTGGATATCCATATACAAAAGAATGAAAGAGGATCGCTATCTCATACCATACACAAAAATTTACACAAAATGGATCAAAGGCCTAAATTTAAGAGTTAGGAGAACTCCTAGAAAAAAACGTAGGCAAGCCTCTTCAGGATCTTGTATTAGGCAATGGTTTCTTAGACTTTACACTCAAAACACAAGCAGAATATAAATAAATAAATAAATAAATAAATAAATAAATAAATGGGACCTCCTCCAAATTAAAAACTTTTTGTCATGAAAGGAGTTTGTCAAGAAAATGAAAAGGCACCCTACTCAATGGAGGAAAATATTTGGAAAGCACATATCCAATAAGGGTTTAATGTCCAGAATATATAAAGAAATCCTACAACTCAACAGTAAAAAGGCAAACAACGTAATTTAAAAATGGGCAAAAGACTTGGATAGGCATTTCTCCAAAGAGGAAATACAAATGGCTGAAAAGCACATGAAAAGATGCTCAACATCACTAGCTATTAGAGAAATGCAAATCAAAACCACAATCAGATACCATTTCATACCAACTAGAATGGCTACTCCTAAAATAACAGAAAACTACATTGGTGGAGAAGATCACAAATTGGAACAGGAATAGAAGCAAGAGCTTGGCATCTTTGGAAGAGGATTTTTAAAAAATGCAATAATCTATTTCATTCATGCTCTCTGAGAGAAACTTTTGACAAGTTCATTCATTTGTCTCCTACTTGAGCACTTCTGCTGCTCACATCCTCTCCGAAGCAGAGTCTGTCTCCATTGCCAGCAGTGAAAGAATTCCAAACCTTCATGACCCTTGCATGTGGGATACCCTTGGGTTCAAGGACACAGGGAAGAGACTTGGAGACCCATATCCTGGGACCTGGGTGGTGGTGATAGCGGCAGTCTCCAGTAACAGAGGCTTCCTGAGTTTGTCTCCAAAGCAGGGCCCTGTGTCCACAGCATCTCGTCCATCTAGGTCTGTGGGTTACACCATTCACAAGTCTTCTTGCCATAAGAAATGGAAGGACTGTTTTTCCCAGCATCAGAAATAGTTTTATTTAATTCTTAATAAAATAATGATTTTATGAGGTGTGTTCACAAACCGTAGGCCATTTTTCTTCCCACAGCAAACCTGTGCAGTTGTAGAATTTACATTTTGTTCTTACAGATGAAGAGAATGAGGAGAAAAGTGGTTAAGAGACTTCCCAAGATTGCAGTTCTACCAAGTGTTAGACCCAGGACTTCAACCCAGGTTTTAGAATTCAAAATTCAGAAGGCTCTGATTTTATTCACTTTGTGTGCTCCTAGCAGGCTTGTTTTCTGTTTTGTTTTTTGTTTTGCTTTTTGTTTTAAGGGTCTAATTTATGTTTAAATTGATATAATTTGGTGTGATTTTAATGTAAAACAGGCTGGCTCTTTTGAAAAAGAGCCGGTCTGATCATAACTAAGAATTGCAGAAAGAATATTTATAGACATGGTGTAATTCTCCTATAAAGCAGCTCAGGATTAAGGGCAAAAAAGCATAATGGAAACAGGCAGTTTTCGGCGCTTCCTGGGATTAGTTGTTTAGACAAACTGCATCAGGACCTCAACCTTTGCACATTAGAATCACACGAGGGAAGAGTGTTTGAAAATCCAAATGCTCAGACCACAGCATGGGCCAACTAAACCAGAATCTCTGGAGGTGGGACTCAGGCATGGATGTTTTTTCAAAAAACCTTAGCCAATTCCAATGTGCATCCCAGGTTGAAAGCTACTGGTTTAGATAAATTAAGATAAAGCTCTGCAAAAATACCATACGGATCCATGAAGTTCATGAGGCATGTATCACTTGGATTCTAATTACCTATTAGGAGCATATAATCAGGGCTGAACTCGTCCAAAGTCGTAAAAAATGAATAACCTGGAGTAGGCTTTAAAAAAATAAAGCAAATATCTATATACCCAGCTGTAATCTCTTTAATCTCAAGGCAATGTTTAGACAAGGAGGAAAAGATCAGACCCAAAGTCCTTGGAATTCCAGTTTGAGCACAAGCCTGTGGTCAAAACACAGAAAGCAGCCTGAGGACTCTTAGGCTATGGTGAGTTTCTGGGTTTAGGCCCTGAAAGTAAATGAGAGACAGATCTCTATCTCTCTGAAGAAGGAAAGGACAGGTGTAAGGGCAAGTGTATCATTGCCTTGGTCCCAATAGGGTGGGCGGAACACGGAGGACAGGTATTGAAATGAACCGAGCTGGGACAAGAAAGCAGCACAGCCCAAACAGGCAAGTGTCTCTTGTTGAAGACAGGCAGGAGCAGGCTGCAGAGAACTGAGCATTGGAACAGAGTGGAGCACAAAGCTCACAGCCCAGTGATAATGCTGCTAAGACTGGTGGATAATGAAGTCACACGAGAGCCCTTCTGATGCCCTCCCCTTACTTTTGAGGCAGGATCAGGTTCCCAGGCCATCAGAGACGTGACAACAGAAGGAAGGCTGCTGCAGCTTCTGCTTTCTCTTCCTTTCTTGTGATCTGTTGATAACCCTGAAAAAGTGAATTTAATGTCAAAACGTTTTTGTAAATGTTCAAAAGAATTTTTTTTAGCAAAGTACTGGCAAATAGTAGGTCTTCAAAAAAAGGAGTGATTATTTTTTCTTTACTAATGCTATGGTAAAAGCACAGAATTCCTGTTTGCCACTTGTAAATTACTGTGTCTAATAGAAGTCCAAACTGCAGTACCCTAGGTGCTTGGAAGGAGGAACCTCTCCAACCAGATTCACACCTTATAACTGTGCTGGAAATTCATGGCCCCCAGGCTACTTTAGAGAATGTGGTGGTTTGAAACTGTATGTACCCCCAGAGAAACATGTTCTTAAAGTTAATCCGTTCTTGTTGGTGTAAACCCATTTTAACTAAGAACTTGTGATGAAGCTATTTTAATTAAGATAGGACCCACTTCATTCAAGATGGGTCTTGATCTTCTTCCTGGAGTCCTTTATAAGACAATGAAATTCAGACACGGAGAGAAATATCTTGGAAGCAAGAAGCTGAAAACAATGAAAGCTGGTAGAGAAGAGAGAGACCAGCAGATGCCACCATGTCCCTTGCCATGTGGCAGAGGACCCAAAGGTCACTGGCAGCCAGTCTTTAGGAGAAAACATCAGTTTGATGATGGCTTGATTTGGACATTTTTCTCAACCTCATAATTGTAAGCTAATAAATTCCCATTGTTAAAAGCCAGCACATTTTATGGTATCTGCTTTCAGCAGCCTAGCAAACTAAAACAGGACAATTTGAAAGTCCACATCATGGACAGAGTTCAGTAAGCTCCATAATGCTCCATAAAACCTGCCCTGAGTATTGAAGCCCCTGACCTCCATGGGATGATCATTTAGCTTCTCCAGACTAATTAAGTGGGAAAGCCAATAGATTCTCCAAGGATTTGCATACCTTCATTTATTCATCCACTCAAACCTTATGGAGTGATCTGCTGTGTCCTTGGCACTGTTTCTGGTATTGAGGATACAGCGGTGTACTACAAAGATCTGGCACTAATGAAATGTACCTTGTAATGGGAGAAGACAGACAATAAGTGAGTGTGCATTTGTTGGTGGTCTTAACTATTATAACAAAAAAATAATGCAGGGGATAGGACGTGAATAGGGAAAGGAGGCTCCTTTTATAGGATTGTTAGGTAATGCCACTCTGTTATGTGGAGGCTGGGGCAGAAACTTGGGGAAAGGAAGGGAAAGGACTCTGTAGAACATCTGGGGGAAGAACATCTCTACAGAGGGAATGGTAAGTGCAAAGGCCCTGGGGCATGGTTGTGATAGGTGGGCTGGAGGAATAGCCTGATGCCAGGATTACTGGATCTAAGGGAGGAGGAGTCAAATGGTGGGAGCTAAAGTCAGGGAGGGGGGTTGAGAAGATAGATCATGGAGGCCTTGAAGCCATGGTAAAGGCTCTGGATTTATCCTGAGTGAGAAGGAAGCCATGGAGGATTTGGCAGAGGGAGATATGATTTTCTTTACATTTTTAAAAGATTGCTCTGATTGATTAGTGGAGAATAGAATGTACAGTAGAAGTAGGAAGAGCTGTTAGTCTAGAATAGATACTGGTGGCTGAAGTTAGGGCAATAGTAATAGAGGAGATGAGAGGTTGCCAGAGTCAAGATATATTTTGCCATAGCATTGTCTGGATTAGATAGAAATCATAAGAGAAGAGCTACGGAGGTCTCCTAGTATTTGGCCTGAGTCCCTGAAAGAATGGAGTCTTCTGAGAGTTGGAGCTGGGTGACCAGTATCTTTGGTTTTGGATGTATAGTGCTTGAGATGGCTATTAGATATTTATGTAGACATAGAGAGTTGGAAAAACAAAACAAAACCCAGAACACCAGCACTCACCATATGATTTTCAGCATGTTACTAAGGCACCATGCCTTTCCCAGCAAGGATGTTATATTAACATCTCCTCATTATGCAGGGCTTACACAATCGAACACAGAGCTCATCACACTGGGACTCATCTCTCTTGTCGAGAGAAGGGGGATGAACTGGCTATGCTGCAGTGAAGGCTGATCAATACTAGAGTCAGAGGGAACTCTTGCAAATTGGACACATCAAGATGACACTGTCAGAATTTGGGAGTAGAGAAGGAAGGGAGGAAGGGGGTGCATAGGAGTATTTTGAAAATATCTCTGGACAATTCTGATAGTTTTTCTCTCTCTTGACTTGAATAAAGTTTTCCAGATTTTTAAATGGAGAGTTCTTGGAGAGAAAACATGCAATGTGTTTGGAGTAAATAACATTTTCACTGAGTGGGGGAAATATACAGACTAGAAGACTAGGTGTCCCAAGACTTATGTTTGAGGCCCCACATAGCTGCACATAGCCTCATGACCCCCAGGCAAGTCCCTCCCTCAGACCTCTGGCCCCTAATCTGAAAGGAGGCTAGT
>PVKH010007872.1:0-19876 GCA_004027955.1 Chaetophractus vellerosus | reverse complement strand
TGCTTCCATTCACAGCCGGCTCTGCTTCAGTTCGTGGGTGGCTGGCTGCGCTCCGTTCGTGGGCGACCTGCCCTGCCTGTGGCAGCTTTGCCCTGTCTGTGGCAGCTTTTTGCCCTGCCCACGGTGGCTCTGCCCGCCCATGGCGGCTTGCCCTTTCAAGGCGGTCTGCCCGCTAGGAGAGGTCCCCAGAACTGAACCTGGGGCCTCCCATGTGGTATACCGGTGCCCTTATTCACTGGGCTATATGGCCGGCCCAAAGGGGGCATGATTTTGAAGCAAAAAGACAATAGCTTAATAACGAGCAGAAGGAAATAAAATCTAATAAAATAAAACAGTCTTGTCTTTCTTGCCTTCTATTATGATTATTTTATGAGAAATGTTTTCAATACTGTTTCAGTTTCCTGGTTGCTAAAACAAATATCCTACAGCAGTTGGCATAACATCAGGGATTTATTGGCATATCGTTGCAGAGGCTAGAGGCTTGCTTCCTCCTGGGATCAGTAGCTTCTGTCTGGCAGACAGTTTTTGGGATTCCCTGGCTTTTCCATCATATGGCAGTACACATGGCAGCATCCTCTTCTTTCTCTTCTGGGTTGCCCTGACTTCCAGCTTTTGGCTGCTCCCATGAATTCTCTCTTCTGTGTCCAATTTCACTTAACTTATAAGGACTTCAGCCATATTAGAATAAGGCCCACCCTCATTCAGATTGGGCACACTTTAATAACATCTTCAAAGTTCCTATTTTCAAATGGATTCATACCCATAGCACCAGAGGTTGGGACCTGAACATGCTTTTTGGGGGGGACATGATTCAATCCCCAATAAATGCTTATTGTAAGTAAAAGGAACCGTTTTTTTTTTCCCAGAAAACATTTTTCGATGAACTAATTTAATGAAATGTGGACAGTAGCTAGTTAAGAATGATTGGCTGAACGCATGCATGTACTTTCCCCAAATCTCTTAAAATAGCTTGAAAGGAACTTTTAAAATTTAGAAATCTTAATTATGTAATTAAACAGTAATTCATGACAGAAAGAAAGCAGATAGAAAAAGAAAGAAAGAAAAGGATTTGATTCATGTGGAACAATACTGTAGAAAAGACACAGCACAAAAGAAATCAGGAGAATACCACTGCAGATGTGGGAAAGTTTCCCAGGGAGCCCCAAGCTCAAAGTCAGTGAATGTAAGAAGCTGGTGAGGCTTCTGGGACATTAGATCTGAAATACGGTAATTGCTTTCTCAACAGGAGAATCAGTCAGCCATCCCCTTTATGCTTTGAAGGTGCTGGACAGTGGGCAGTAACAATTTGCTGTAAGGATGAAGTAGTGGCCCTAGCCTCTGAGGCTGTGACAGATAGCCCTTTGAGTGGTCAGTCGTCAGTGACCTCCAGAAGGGGCATGGAGCCAGGGGGAAAAAGACTAGCTACAAGCCCCGTAACTTGCAACATGTCCTGCTCTTTTCTTACAAGCTCCTGAGATAACTATTCCAGGAAAGGAACAGACATTGCAAAGCCAAAAAGTGACCTCAGAACACAAAAATGACCAGACAACCACAAGTTGCACATGGAAATCTATCACTATGAAGGGAAGTCACCAAATTCAACTAATAGAAGACTTCACATCTGAAAAAGTTACAATTATTTGAGTAAGCAAAAATAAGTTAAACTAATTGGAATTGAAGAGCGAATATAACACCTATAAAAAAGCAAGTTGTTATGTAAAAATAAATAATCTTGTTAAACATGATGGTGGAAATTTAAAGATCTCATTAGTTAGCTTACTGGCAGAATAGTCACAGCTGAAGAGTGAATTAGTAAGTCAAGGATTTCTCAGTACAAGACAGATTAAAAATGAAAGAAATTTTATGTTATGTGAAAGAAGGGTACAGAAATTATAATATATTTGTCTTCTAAGCATTCCAAGCACATAGAACAGAGAGAAAGGAGTGAGAGAAATAATTACAGAAATTATTTGTGAAACATTTTCAGAATGAATTACAACACTAATAACAAGGGCCACCAAATGGTCAACAGTTTAAATAATAGAAGACCCATATTTTTGCCTATTGTGTTCATTAATGTACATTCCCAACATACAAAACAGTTCCTGATACTATTTTAAAAATCAGAAAATAACAGAGGATGTGGAGAAATGGAAACCCTCCTACGTTGTGGTGGGAATGCAAAATGGTTCAGCTGCTGTGGAAAGCAGTTTGGCAGTTTCTTAGAAATGTAAGTATAGAAATACCATATTATCTGGCAATTCCACTTCTAGGTATATACCCAATAGAATTGAAAGCAGGCACTCAAACAGATATTTGCACACTGATGTTCATAGTGACATTATTTATAGCTGTCAAAAGGTAGGAGTGCCCAAGTATCCATCACCAGGTAAGTTAATATACAAAATGTAGTATACACATACAGTGGAATATTATTTGGGGAAAAAAAGGAATGACCTTTTGATGCATGCTACAATATGGATGAACCTTGATGACCACATGTTGAATGAAATAAGCCATACACAAAAGGACAAATGTTGTATGACCTCACTTATATGAAATAATTAGAATTTGCAAATTCGTAAAGTAAGAAACTAGAATACAGATTATCAGGGACCAGGTTGGGCTGGGGAATGAGGAGTTAATGCTTAATTGGAACAGAGTTTCTATTTGGGATAATGGAAACGTTTCGGTAATGGACGGTAGTGGTGGTGACACAATATTGTGAATGTAATTAACATCTCTAAATTGTACAATTGAAGGTGAATAAAATGGGAAATTTTAGATTGTAAATATGTTACCAGAATAAGTATTTTAAAAACCCATAGAACTGTGCAACACAAAGCAAGAACCCTAAAGTAAACTATGTATTATAGTTAATAGTATTAACAATGGTACCACACTGATGCAAAATAATAATAGGGAAACTGTTTGAAGTGAGTTTATGGGAACCTGATACTTTCTGAATGATTCTTTGTAAACTATAACTTTTCTAATCAGAAGAAAGATCAAAAAAAGGTATTCAAAAAAATCTAAATGGTATAATAACCTCTAAACCCGCAGATAAATAAAACAATGTCTGACATATAGAAGGTGCTTGATAAATAATTATTAAATGAATGAATAAATTAAAAATTATATCATAAATTTTCAGAACAGAAAAATTTACAGTGTCTAAAATTAAAAAAAAACAAGAATGAGAATTAGATTTGCATAAAACTTATCAACAACAACAAGAGAGGCTTAATGGAGCAGAATTTCAAATTCTAAGGGGAATTGATTTTGAACCTAAGTCTTATAGCCAGCCAAATTAACATTTTAGTGTGAGTATAAAATACGACATTTACACACATGCTAGGACTCAGAAATTTAATCATCTATAGACTGTAAAATAATGAAGCTTGTGCTCTGGCAAACAAAAATAAATTGAAGAGAAAACAGACTAGTAAGAAAATAAACCAATAAAGCCTGTGGTGAAGGCCATACAGTTATGTTTCATTAAAAAAATAACAATCTGAGACTAAAATCCCCAACTATCTCATCATAAGAAATAGTGGATCAGTGGATGAGAAAGGATGGGGTGGGGAATATGGTTAGGATAAAAAGAATATTCCTATTTTTTTTCAATAGGTGAATGTATAAATACATTTAAATGTTTTAAAAATATGTTTCAACAAATCAGAAATCATAAAATTAATTGTAAGTTAAATTAAAATTTTGAGTATATAAGAAACTTTTGGAATGTTTGATTAAAAAATTTGGGTCAAATGATAGGAGCATTTTTATATTGATAGATACCGTCAAATCTTCTGCAGCAAAACTTACCAATTTATACTTTAAAAATAGTATATAAAAAGTGCCCATTTCCTCATACTTTTACAACATTTGATATAATCAGTTAAATGTTTTCAGCTTGATATTTTTTTAACATGCCTATCCCTTTAAGTCACTATGAAGAGATTTAACTCATTCTTCAAAATACATGCATGTTTCACAGTAGCAAATACTTATTCAGATTATGCCCACTTTTTGGTTATTGTCATTACTAATAAACCTTCTTGGAAAACTATCCTTATGTACAGGAAGATTGCTGAGTCAAACCACATGTGAATACTTAACTTTAGCAGATATTATTAAACTAGATTTAATTTGCATTAACTTATTCATTTCCTAGCCATGCAATCTAAATCACTGTTTAAATTCACTCATTGCTCATATTACTCTGAAAATAATTTGCTCATTCATTTATTTTCCTAGTATTTTCCCACCTGTACACCTTCAGAATATAAGCTCTCTTAGGGACCTTTTCCAATCTGCTCGATGCCCAGCATTTATAGTAGTCAATACATTATTGAATGAATGAATGAATGAGTGAGTGAATGAATGAGTGAAATAAAAAATATGGTAAAAACCTGTGTCCCCTACAAGATGGTGAAGTGAAAATCTTCAGGGCTCTATTCCCCCACACAAGCTTTGAACAACCAATATGAACTGGCAGCAACATCTTTCTCGAAGCTCTAGAAATAAAGGATTGCAAAACAGGGAAAATGCTGAATCCAGAAAAGGGCAACTTAAAAACAATAGGATATCATGGCTCCCTGATTGGCCCCTCCGCTGCCCCCTCACCAACTTGGTGCAGAGCCAGCCAATGTTCCCAGTGCAGGTTCCTGGTCCTGATTCCAGAGGGATCCAAGTGACTCTCATACGCATACTAAGAAAATAGATTTCTGACCTAATTACTCTGGTAGCAGCCTGAGAAACTGAACCAGGATACTTGCAGGCTTACCTTCCAAGAACTTGCCCTAGATATAGAAAGTTGCTCACAGAACTCTCCTACAGAACCCTGTGGAAGATCAGTCAAGTTGTGGCTGTCTGGGGTAAAGGATTGCTGGCTGTAGGACACAGCGTGCATTGCCTGGGAACGTGAGGAAACTGTTTCCTAGAGAAGAGGGTACATTCATATCAGTGTAAATGGGGGAATTCCTGGTGCCACATGGCTTGCTCAAAACAAGATGAGTGTACAGAAAGGACCAGGGAGGCTTCTAGGCTTTGGCTTCAAGCTATATTTTCTAAACTCTTTGTATGAGTAAGAGGGCAGCATTCCACAGGGCAATCTGCAAATACTGGAAAAGGTGTTTTCATTTTGTGCAGTCAAGAAAAAGTCTGTCATAATAATAGCTGGATACAACTTAAGGAACAAATATGTCAGAGCCTAAAGTCCAGTGATTATACATAAAATTATCAAAATGCCCAGCTTTTGATAAATGGTTATAAAGCATATAACAATGCTTTATATAAAACAATATAAAGAAACAGGAAGCAGTGGCCCAGGCAAATGAAAAGATTAAAACATTAGTAACCATCCATGAGGGGGACCAGACTTGGGATATAAAAAAAAAGACTTTAAAAAATAATGGTCCTGTCACCTAGTGGGAAGATGATGATAGACAACAGCTATCCCAGGGAATGGAGAGAGCCTGCAGCTGCAGGCAGGATAATCCCATCCCTCTTATCCATGGGAAATAGCCCCCTCTCACTTGGAGGTAGAGTGGACATCACCATCTCAGACTCCTCAGGATTGGGTGAAGAGCTATGGACTAGAGTGGACTTACTGGAATGCTGTTATAGACTTATTGTGATTCATGCAATTGAAGAAATTACAACATTGATGTGGAGCCAGGGGCCACTGGACGCTTTGCAGGCAGGGAGAGGGAAAAGCAGTTGTAATACAGGGGCTTTTTTGGGACTTGGGAATTATCCTGAGTGACATTGCAATGACAGATATAGGCCTTTTTATATCATCATATAACAGGCAGAACTGTGTGGGAGAGAGTGTGGTCTACAATGTGAACTATGGTCCATGCTTAGCGGCAAAGCACCAAAATGTGTATATCTATTGCAGGTGATGTGCCACACTATGTTTATGTGGGAGGTTGTGGGAGGTATGGGAGGGGGGGCATAGGGGGATCCCTATAATTTTTGTGTAACGTTTTTATAATCTAAGACTTTTTAAAAATAAGAAATATTTAACTAAAAAAATTAAAATAAAATAAAAGGAAATATTAGTAAAAATAAAAAACAAAAAATAAATAATGGTCCTGGGAAGTGGATGTAGCTCAAGCAGTTGGGTGCTTGCCTACCACATGGGAGGTCCCAGATTCAGCTCCTGGTGCCTCCTAAAGAAGACGAGCAAGATAGCAAGCTGATGCAATAAGATGATACAATGAGGAGACACAACAAGGAAAATACAATGAGAGACACAACAAGCAGGGAATGGATGTGGCTCAAGTGATTGAGCTCCTCCCTCCCATGTGGGAAGTCCCAGGTTCGGTTCCTTGTGCCTCCTAAAAAGAAGATAAGCAGACACAGAGAGCACACAATGAACAGACACAGGGAGCAAACAGTGAGCATAAACTATGGGTGTGGGGGGGAATAAAACCTTAAAAAAAATAATGGTCATAAATACACTCAGAGAACTAAAGGAAAACATTGACAAAGAACTGAAGGAAATCAAGAAAATGATAGAGGAACACAAAGAGACTATCAAAAGAGAGATGGAAATTATGAAAAAGGACCAAACAGAACTGGAGACAACAGTAAAAGAATTTAAAAATTCCCTAGAGGGATTCAGTTGCAGATTGGAAATGGCAGAAGAATCAGTGAACTTGAAGATAAGACTATTGAAATCATTCAGTCTGAAGAGCAGAAAGAAGAAAAGTGAACAGAGCCTATGGGATGCCATCAAGCATGCCAATATATGCATTGTAACAGTCCTAGAAAGAGAAGAAAGAGATAAGGAAGCAGAGAAAATGTTCAAAAACATAATGACTGACAGCTTCCCAAATTTAACAAAATTCATGAATATACCCATCCAAGACACTCAATGAACTCCAAACACAATAAACCCAAATAGACACATATTGTGACATATTATAATCAAACTGTCAAATGCCAAAAACAGAGAATTCTGAAAGCTACAAGGGAGAAATAACATGCCACATATAAGGGAGCCTCAATAAGAAGAAGAACTAATTTCTCATCAGAAATCATGGAGGCAAGAAGGCAGTGGGATGACATATTTAAAGAACTGACAGCAAAAATTGCTAACCAAGAACTGTATATCCAGTAAAAACTGTCTGCAAAAATAAGGGAGAGATTACGATGTTCCCGGATAAACAAAAACTGAGGGAATTCATCACTACCAGACCATTCCTAAGGGAGATGCTAAAGAAATTTCTCCAGGTTGAAAGGAAGGTTAATAGACAGTACATTATAAACCATTGAAGGAAAAGTCCATTCCATTCATATTGCTATCCTCTAAAGCACCTATTATTGTGCCTTGCACTTGACAGAAATTTTAAGTTATTGAAGAATCATGATTAGTACCTGTGATGGTTAGGTTCATGTGTCAACTTGGCCAGGTAATAGTGCCCAGTTGTTTGGTCAGGCAAGCACTGGCCTAATTGTTGCTGTGAGGACATTTCATGGACTTAAATCATCAGTAAGCTCATTGTATCTGTGGCTGATTACATCAACAGTCAACTGAGGAGACTGCCTTCAGCAATGAGAGACGTCTTATCCAATCAGTTGAAGGTCTTAAAAGGAGAAGTGATTTCAGTAGTCAGAAGAGAGAATTCCCATCTCTCCTTCAGACACCCAGCTTCTCCTGTGGAACTCATGAAGAAACTTCTTTGGAATTCCTGACTTGGAGCCTGTCCTACGGAATTTGTATTTATGAATCCCCACAGTTGCATGAGGGAATTTTATAAAATCTCATAATATTTACATATACCTCCTGTCAGTTCTGTTTCCTTAGAGAACACTGACTAATACAGTAACATTACTATTTTTAGTACCTGGCTTAGGAGAAAAAATAAAGGAATTTGGAGCCAGAAAAAAAAATGAGTATGAAACCTAGTTTTCACTTTAGTTGTATGAGAGTGATTTTAAATTAACCTCCACATGCCTCTCTCTTCATCTGTAAATGGGGATTATAATTCCTAATTTCCAAGGTTAAAGTGAAGATTAAATGTGAAACATACATATGAGATACAAACGAAGACCATATATGATGCATAATTCTTGGCACATAGCATGTGGGTATTTGGTGATTCATTCATTAAGCAAATATTTGAATGGCTACTGTATAAGCCACACTGATGATGATGATGATGATGGCGATGACGAGTATAAAGTCCCAAGCCTTAGTAGCATTCCCATTGATGATGCATATAATTTGGGGAAAGATAAAGAAACAGGGACATAGCTTTTCATTTAAATGATTGTACGGTTTGAAGCCCAAGTATATACTAACTTGGAGTAACAGAATTCCAGCTTTGAAATTTGTTGCTCAATACAAATGTCCTTTCAGTTCTTTAAAATCCAATTCTATGTGGTCCATGCTTGGTGGCAAAGCCCCAAAATGTGTATATCTATTACAAGTGATGTGCCACACTGATGAAGGATGTATATGTGGGAGGTTGTGGGAGGTGTGGGAGGTGGTGCATATGGGTACCCCTAAAATTTCTGTGTAACATTTATGTAATCAATGTATCCTAAAAAAATATAGATTAAAAATGGAAAAAAAATAAAGGTAAAACATGGTATTTTGAAAAAAAAATCCAATTCTATTTCAATCCAACAATTAGGAAGCATAGAGCCCCTTTCAATATAAGCCTCAAAGTAAAATGAAAAAAAAATATGTTAATTACTTTTGATTTTATGTAGGTGAAATAAGCAAAATATCTTATATTTATTAATGTTGTTATTAGCATGTGAAGTACAAGGGAAAATCTTGAATATTGCATTTATCAAAAATACTAAAATAAAACTAAATTTAGCAAATTTAAAAATTAAAAAATTTTCTCAGTCAAATACATTTGAAAAATAGTCAACTTAAAATGTATAACTTTAAATCATATTTATAATTCTTTGAAATAAAATCATGGTGCTGTTGTCTGATTCAGGGAGAAAATATTATTAACTATCATTAGTTAAAAATACCTCTCTCCCCCTTTTATTCAAGACACAGACCAAACAGCATGAGGCCTAAAATATAAATTGCAGAAAATTCCTTTATGTTGCTCCATTTCTATCTAAATGGAGAATTTTCACTCACCCCTTACATGGAAAGAATATATTCATGACTTTTCAGTCTGGGACTTCTTCTGATTGACCAGGGGCTTAGAAAGCACAGAATGTTGTCAATCACATACAAGATTTCTTAAATGTGATTTTAGTTTATATGATTTCAGCTTCATATTATGTCTTTTCTTTTTTTACACACAAAATTTGTCATTTATGCTTTCTCTCTGCATGTTTTAATTTTTGTACTTTCAAAAATGAAACACAATAGCAATAAATTATCAAATTCAAAGCATAATTTCTAATGCCTCTAAGATTTTGAAAATACTAGAATAGATTGTTTCTGAACATAACAATAAAAGTAAATAAAGATTAATTTAATTTTCTTAATTTTAATAATTACATTGGTTATTTCTTAATTTAATTAAATTAAGCAATGGAAAAAATGAAAGCATCATAAATATATGATTGCCCTAGAAATAAAAACAAATTTACTGATCCTTTATCAGGACTTTAGATGAAGATATTTTCCATTATGTTACTCAGTGCTCATTTTAATAGAGATTTATATGGTGTTAATTTCTTTGTAGAATTTGATTCCTGGAAAATATTTCTATGTCCTGAACTAGTAGCTTGTTTCCTTTATTATAAGATCTCTGCAACCCCTTTTCATAAGTTCCCTTTTTGCTTTCACTCTTTAGGAGCTCCTATTTGGTATTCAAATGCAACAATTAAATCCCTACTATACAGTTATCTCCTCCTTTCTTCTAAAGGGCTGTTACTATGACCTTTATATTAATACTCTTGTATACTCTTGTGTTCCACATGAAACTTCATCAAGTTTTTTCAAATGTTATCAATTTGTAAAAGGCTTATCTTTTAAAAATTCTACTTGTGATTATTCAATTTACAAAATGAAAATATGGAAGCATATAATTTTTTCAAGGAAACAGTCTGGTTACTTTTGTGGCACTACTAAAAAAGGCTGAGGCAATTGAACCTTTAAAAACTAAGTCTCAGAGGGGTTGTGGCCAAGCCAGGCCTTGTACTCCATTTTCCTGACTCATCTCATCATGCTCCTTCCACATCAGCATACTGCCTTCTTCTCCTTTTCTCCCATCATTGCTCTAAGTAGGCTGCTCTAAGGTTTTCTTTCTGTTACAGATGAAGGCGCAGCTTAGAGTTCTGCAAGCTGTGAGGGCCCCAGTCTGGCCTGCATTTCATAAACTTTATCATAGTGAAGGACATGGGGCTTTGCACCTTCTTTTCTTGGGTTTCCTCCAAGGTCTGGAAACCAGAAGCCCATCTTGTGGCACCTCCATCCTGACCCCTGGGGAAAATATGATAATAATAAAAAAATAAAATAAAAATAAATAAAAATTAAATCTCTATTCTGATGTTGTAAACTTGGGGAAAATGGTGAAGAAAGAAGTAGGTCTCCATTTTGGAACCAGAAATGAGGGTGGAGAGGTGGTGGGGGGAGGGAGGGAGCTGAAAGAGAATTGAGTCCTGAAAATATACCATGCTTTAGGTATATCCTCCCATCTGGATGGACCACACCTAACATAATGCTTTGCTCTTTTTGCTTGGATTGAATGCCAAATACATTAGATATTCTGAAATGTTGTAACAAATAAACCTAAATGAGAAAAAATGGCTCAAACACAATGGAAGTCAGAGTTTGATGTACAACTAAGAGGTAGCATATTTTTCCTGAAATAGATTGGCAATTACTTTTGTCCTTCAAATATATTTATTTATGAGACAGAATTAATGAGTGATTAAGTTTGAAGCTAATGTAAGATTCTTCATTTCAAAGAAACGTCAACAACGGTAGGCTTAAAAAGTGGGGATGTTCTTATTTTTAAGTTGCCAAGGGAACCTGGTTTATACTTTGATTTTAAAACCTTTCCACATGGTGGCAGATGGCATTGCCCTCAGTTATGCTGATTGTTACTAGCATGACCATGTGTACAAGTCTTCTATGTCTAATATTTTCTAACCCAAGTGTAAATTAAGTTTGTCAGTTATGGTTTAAAAATTGCCAGTTAAGAGAAAATTTAGGTTGAGCTGTTGGCTGATTTTTGTGTAATTAGGAAAGGTGAACCCTCCAGAGCTGTGTCCATTGCTGAATTACTTAATCACTTCTCATCCTCTTCTCCAATTTCTATCTTTTTGCAAAACCTCTTGTATTTCTGTTAAAACTTTTCATTTGGCATCAGGCTGTTATAAATAGACAGATCTGTTGAATAATTGGATTCAGGGCTATTAGCATTGAATTTGGCAAAAATCATTTTAAATGAATTGAGTTAAAAGTACAATTTTAGTCCACCGGTTTCAAAAAAAAATTTTTTTTTTGCTTTTAAAACTTTTTATTGATATCCTGAAAGATAAGTAACTTTATAATTGGAATCCTAGTATCATTATACTGTTCTGTTTGGGTTTGAGAATCTGTTATTTGACTGCACTTTTTACTGTTTGAGGTTGAAAAAGAACATGGCACATAGGAGCAAATTATTAAAGTGAAAGTCTCCATTGAGTAGAGAAATAATGGTCTAGTCTGAGTTGAAACTAGGTTCAGAACACATCAGTCACTCTACAACTTATGCAGTATTTCCTTTTCTCCTGTTCTAAATTACAAAAGTAATATGACAAAAAGTGAAAACTAAATAGTCCCTGGTAACTATCATTAATCAATTAAAATTTGTATATTGTCTTCTAGTCTGTCCATATGCCACTCCAGTCTTTTATACTTTGTATTTATGGTAGGCATTTTTATGTATTCATGAGGATGCGTAACTGGGGGAATAATTCACAATAAATCAGGCTTAACCAAAAGTGTTTCTGAAACTTTATTTTCATTTTTAGATTATCTCATCTTCTAAACTTTAAAATAAATATTCCTATTGAATTATCTTCTCTAGCTTAAAAAGTCCTGTTCTTAATCCAGGGGTGTTGAATAGTTTTACCTTAAAGGCCAATTCCAATGAATTGACAATAACTGCCCAGAACACTATTTTGAGAAGGATTCTGAGTCTTCCTAAGAGCTCAGCAGGAAAGAATTCTATGATTGGTTAGTAATCCAAATCATGGAAGTGGGAGGGCACTAATATTTATCCATAAAACTGTTTTTATCTGGCAAATGTAAAGAAGTATCAAATTAATTTTGAAGGAGAAATTATGACCGATTCTCAGATATAATATTTTTTTACATTCTATTTCATTTTCTTAACAAATAAAATAATAATTTAGTCTCTTCCTTTTAAAACTGATTTTACTGCTTACCACGGTCCTTCTGAAAGTGACAGATTATTTTGAATCCTTGATTTTGCTATATTTCTTGGCTACTTGCAGTAACTCTTCATCTGTATTCCAGTTTTTCAAGAAAAACATACAAATACTATATTTTCTGATCACTCATATATCTGAGAACATATTTCTGCCTTGATTCATCAAAACAGCCTTCATATTTATTTAGTTTTAATTTGGGCCCAAGCTTATCTCATGATTATTTGCATGTTTCTCCCTTGAGTCCCTGCATTTTGTAATATGGTGGAAAGTCTGGAGCCAGCCTGGTTTGAATCCTTTGTGGGAAACCAGTTTCCTTTTCTTGGAAAAGACATATGCGTAATGGGTTTTTCTCTATTGTTATAGAGAAAAATAAGAATTTTCTTATTCATATAGTTCAAAACTTTACCAGTAGGTTTTTCTTAAAAATTGAATATACTCAGAACACAATGCAACTTTTCAGTTTGCTCAGGAAATATTGAATGTGCTTTACCATTGATTGCTTCTGTTCTGGATTTTTCTGTTCTTGTAATTAAGAAAACTATTTATTTGCATGGTTTGGTCTTTGTTCTCCATCCTCCACATTAGTCATTTTCCTTTGTGTTATTTTAAATTTGTCCCATTCTTCTAAATTCTGACAAGGCTACTTGAGTGTTTCATGTATGTCACTGATTTTCTTATTCTTAAAACAGAAATTTCTTGTTATAGCCTCCAATATGAATTTTTGTTTGGCTATGGAATGTTTTTGTTTTCTGCCAATCCATCCTTATCTCGTTTATTTGACTTTTTGCCTCAATTAATTCTTTATTTATAATGCTATTCTTTTATTTCACAGAGGCCATTTCTCTTGAACTTTATTGAGATTGTCAAGCAGGGCCTGGAAATTTTCCTCTGTATCCCAATCTAGTTACTTTCAAAGGTATCAGGTGTCTTCTGAAACTTTCCCTTATTTGACAGTACTTTTCATTGGTCACATTATTTTTTCTCTCTCATCCTCAAACAAGATAGATCAGCATTTTTAATAAACACAGTGAGAGGACTAACCCTAGACTTCTTACTCTGTGCACATGTGAGGGAAAGTTTTCCTTCTCAGAATCAAGATTGGACAGAGGGTGGAGGCGGTTGTGCAGATATGCAGTTGCCACTTAAATTCCAAGATTCTATCAGATTTTCAAATAGCATATTCTGTTCTGCTCAGGTGCCATCTTTCTCTCCTAGAGCCTTATTTCCTACTATACTGATCTAATACAGTGCATCATAAAAACAGTTTCCAGAAGGATTCGGGTATTCCTTTTTTCATAGACCCCTCACCCTATAAGACATTATTTGGAGGGACTCTGCTCCAAGAATACACTATGCTACTTCTTTTAGAGTTATTAGGTTCTGCAGTCTCAGGTCTGTGTGAGTGTGTGTGTGCACGCGTGTTACAGGAGAGGGGAGTGAGAGAGAACAGGAGGCAGACAGCACTCTGCTTACCCCGAGGAGCAGCACCTGTGGAACAGAAAAGGCCAGCTGCTAACCTAGTGGGTAGTGGGCATCCCTGGAATTGACTTACAAAGCAAAGGCTGGGCAAAGGCAATGGCCTCTTCCACTCTTTCTCTATAGTCTTCATTTCATGAATCAAGTGCAGGATATTTCACGAGCTAAAGCCTGGAAAGGATTTTCTCAATCTACTGCATTTGCATTCAGTTAATTCAACATATTTATATTTCAATTGGGAGGGTATGGAAAAACTGCTTTGTTGAAGTTAACATGCCTGGGAATGTGACTATCCTTTTGAAAGCTTTGTTTTCTCTTCTTCTTCCACATAATAGGAAAGGAAGACATCCAGGACATCATTTCAATGTCACACTCCTCACCCATCCCTGTCTCCAAGGGAATTGGGCTCTCTCTTTCATAAACACATGATTAACCTAACTACCATTCCAAATAAAGTAGCACACTTATGCTCCTGAGCTTGTTTATAAAAGATGCAAATCCAGCTTGTCCTTTGCTTCATTATTGCATCTGTTCTTTAGTTCATTATAAAACATTTGAGGGTGAGAAAGGATAATTAATGCAATTAAGTTTCCATGGTTTAAAATTTCCCTAATTTTAGTAAATGTTTTAATGGAGCTCTAGCACAAAAAAGAAAGAAATTCATTACCTTCATTATAACAGCACCAAACAGAGCAAAACAATTACTCTGTAAACTCAAAATATTCTATAAATAAACATTATTTCATAAAAGCCTCTAAATTATACATATAGGTTACCAATGTCTATGCTTATTTCTTTTCTTTTTCTGTTTCTGGATAAACAGATTTAGGGAAAGGGAGAGGGTTGGTGCTATACTATTCATTTTATAGCACTTATCTATTCCATCACCTTGTAGCTTGCCTGAAATATCACTGGATATGCATCTCAGTAATCTTTTTCTCTTTTTAATCCGCTTTCAGATTAAAATTCAGTCAATATTTCCTGAAACACAATGGAATATCAGGCCCTACACTAGTATTTCTATTAATTACCCAGTGCTCACAACTGATAGGAAAACTGAGGTATAAAATGTGATTGGGTGATTAGGTCCATATCATCCAGTTGGTCAGGTGAGAAAACTAATCAAAGTGAAAATACACAATGCTAGTATTGTGGCTATGGAGTGAGCAGTATAGCACTTTTGTAGGCTACATAATGTAAACTATTCTGGTTCCATTTCTTTCCAACCCTTTAATCCTTGGGTAGAGAGGGTATATATGTATGTAAACACCCCTAGTTGAATTGTTGGGGCAAGGTAGTCCATTGTTATTCTTAAATTGGTAATCATTTTCCATTTGCCTTCTTTAGGTTCCCTTCATGTATCTAAATGCTACTGATGATATCTGCTAAAGGCTAGTTTTCCCTTCATTATTTAGACTTAGATTAGCTAAGGGTGTAGTAGTGCCTACAGAGGGAGAGGGAACAAGTTTTGCTTCCATTTGTGTCCTAAAATCCATTGGTGCGTTTTAATGTCATATTTTTCCTTTAGACCTAAGGCTCAGAAATTAAATTAATCATAATCCTTGGTTCAACTCACACTCATTAGTGATCCATATCTATCTAAAAATATAATAAGCACTAGTGAACACACAATCTAAAGCAAAAGCTAAGACCTTGAAAATGGTAACTAACATCGAACCCAACGTGCCCCATGCCATCCTCCCTGCCTCCCATCATCCAAGCTAACAGTCATCTTGAATCATTTATTTTTCATCCACCTGTTTCCTTTGGTATGTGAAATATATATTTATTGCATCTATCTGTATTATATGTAAATATTTAAATACATACACATTTGTTTGGTTTGTTATTTAACTTGATAAAAAAGAATATGCAATAAGTAATCATTTGGGACTTAATTTTTCAAGAATATTTCATCATTAAGATTCATCCTTATTTTGCATGTCATTATAGTTTGTTCATTTTAATTTCTGTGAAATATACCATATAATTGTCATCAACTCTTCTATGGATGAGCACTGTTCACAGCAAGCTCTTTCTGTTGTGAACAGTGCTACTAAATACATTCTTGAATGTGGAGTCCTGTTGTACATGTGCAGTGTTTCCTGTAGAGAGATATTCCAAAGATTGCAATTGCTGAGTCACAAGGGGGATGTGATTATTCAGCCCTAGAAGATAATGTCAGACTGATTTTCAGTATGACTGCAGTATTTTCCCTCTACATTTTAAATTGTTTATTAGTTCCTTGGATGGATACAAACATTGATGTGTCCTTTGATGAATATGCAACCAGTGAATATTCATTGAGCAACAATAGGTGGTCACTGGACTGGTCTTCATGCTAGAGACAAACCAATAAACCATGGTGACAACACTTTCCCTCAAAAACTTCACCATCTGGTTGAATTAAACCTTTGTCTCATGATGTGGGTTGAGAAAAGTCTCTCTCTCTCTCTCTCTCTCTTTCTCTCTCTCTCTCTCTCTCTCACACACACACACATACACACACACAGGAAAATAGCCCTAATTCTGCTCCATAGGAGAAACTAGGTAAAACATGCAAGTTCCTGGAACTTCTACAAATTGAGAGAACTGGACTAGATTAGTACCCTCAGACCATGTTCTGTGGTAGCCTTTCTCTGTATATCTATGAAGGAGTAGTCCTGGGAAATTATTTGGTTCCTGAGGGTTGAGATGTGGGAAAAGGAAAGGAGACAAGGCTAGAACTCTAAGAGCTATGCCAACATTACTAACAAAGCAGCTTCACTTTCATATCTTAAGTATTGTATGATTTCATTTGATTAAAATGTTCTGTTGATAAACCAAATTAAAAGTGTGAAGCACACCGAAATAGGTGATCTCTTAGGCCTCTTTCTGGTCTAATGTCCTGTGATTATGCATTGTGCTATTTAGAGTAATTAATGCTAGTTTCCACAACTGATGAGCCCCCAAATCTCAGTCATCTAGCCTACAGTGGTTTATTGCTAACTCACACATTGCCTGATGTATGTTGGCGGCAGCTCTCCTCCATCAGTTGATTCAGGGGACCTGCTCTCTCAGTCTTGTGATGGTGCGTTCTCACTCTATGCCCTGTAAGGTTGTAGTAGTAGAGGAAGAGATGGATGGAGCTTTTCATTGACTCAGCTCAGAAGTGATGGTTGAGCTCACTTCCCATTAGCCAAAACACATCACATGGTCCCAACTTAACTCCATGTTGTATGGGAGAACACATTGAATAGTTGGTACATACTACCTGCCTACATACCTCTGGCACATGGACCATTCGCAGTAAGTATTTTGCAGATTCTAAAGGGCAGAGTGATTAGAGGAAAGGCAAGATATAGTTAAATAGCAGAGATTTCCAAAGAAAGGTACTTTTTTTTCTAATGTAAGTTATCCTTTTCAAAAGATATCCACTGTGGTCATTTTTGTTTCCTGGAAAATATACAATGTTTCTGTGGGTCCCCCTAATTTTCTTGTTTGTAGGGTTGTAAGATAAGATATAGGGAATGTATTGTTGCTCTTCTCTTGAATTGAAATTCAGTTGGTTTTAAAACAAATTCAGGTTCTACCATTGGGAGTAAGTATAGCAATTTATGTTGATTTAGAATGTAATTCCACTAACCCCTGGCTTATCAGCCTGAGCAATCTATTTCTTTTTATTTAGGCCAGAATGCAAAAGCCCTCTTCTCATGAAGTGTGTACCTGTTCTTCTATGTCTTACTGAAACAAAGGAGAACACAGAGTACAAACAGGCTTTCTGCAAATCGTTGATGTGAGTTAATTGTATTTAGAGCTTGATGATAATGTCTTTATCGTCTGGTTACTGTTCTGCATCTCCTTGTGGTACTGCATGCTCAATGTGGTTCATTTTCTGAAACAATAACAGATTTAATTTTTATGATGATGGGTATAGGAAGAGGTTCAACGATTCCATCAGAAGCAATTAAATCATTTTGTGAAGGGGACACTGCTGAGATAGTGTGTTCTATGGGGGGTGATTCTGGTGACTCAAAGTAAGAGTGAGAGCATAATGGAAAGAAGTCCATTCCTGGTATGGTTGTGTAACTGAAAGGAGAATTAGGAAAATAATTCAGCTTAGAGGACCAAGGATAAACATAAACCCAGTGATGTAGGAAATGACTTACATTAAGGGACACATTTCAGCTGCCTGATTTTTTAAAAAGCCTCTGAAGACTATGAGAGGGAAAAGAGAAAAGTTAACTGGCATGATTATTAAAAAATTAACAAGTAAATTATTAAAATATTTAGAGAAATATAAATAGGCATTTAATACTGGCATGAGATGCTGAAAATACCACTTCTACAAAGGAAATGACTATTTTGTTTCCTGGCCATGTTTTAAAATGGAACCTTATGTGGCCAAGATAGAGTTGAGGACAAAGAAAATGGATAGGTAAGGTACTCTTTTTTTTTCTTCCTAGATTTGGGACATTTTAATTCTTCACATCTCTTTCAATCGAAGGAGAATTTGAGAAAGGAGCAAATAAAGATTCTTATTTGTTTTCAATAAATTGGATCCATTGGTTGTTTGCCTTGCTTCTTTCCAATAGTTATGCACACTCATGCATGGAAGGTGGGTCTTTGTGGAATGAATTAATGAAGTACCTCTCTAGTGGTTTTCTAGTGGACTTTGCTCTTCCCTCTTATTTAATTTACCAGTGTTCTTGAGGAAAACTTCTGAGCTCTTCTTTTAATGTCACAGGCTTTAAATCCTTCCATCAGCTGAAACATCAAACAACCAACAACCATAGGATATATAGAAAGGTAATTAAAAATCTAAAGTTTTTGAAGCATTGGACTGAAAGGGTTTTATAGCTGAATTCTGAACATTTAGAACAACAGATCATTCTAGGTTATTTAAATAATTCAAGGAATCAAAAAATGGGAAGCTTTCTAATTTAACTTGAGAAATCAGCATAATTTTAGTACCAAATTGTTAAAAAGATAGCACCCATAAGAAAACTCAAGACCATTTTCACTTATGAATATTGATATGAAAAATCAAAATAAATTGCTAACTAATTCAATTCAGCCATGTTTTAAAAGAAAAGTAAAGCTTACCCCAGGAATGCAAGAATAGGAAATCAAGCACAAAATGTATTACATCAAAAATTTTAAATTATATATTTTTAATTATAAGATGCTAAATAGGCATTGATAAAAATTGAGTCGTTCCTCATAAAAAAACCCATACAGTAAGAATAGAAGGAAATTGGATGTGATAAATTTATGTAAGAATCTATTAATGTACTTAAAAAATAAGACTTAAATTATTGTCAATAAAATCAAGAATAATATAGGGCTCTATGCTATTACTGATATTATCTAATAGTGTGAAAATTTTAGCTAACCAGGCAAAGGTATTTTAATAAGTCCTTGAGAGAAAAACTATAAATATTTGAAAAGAATAAAAATTCAATTGCAAATAATATGATTATACGTAAAATCTCAAGATCTTTTATAAAGAACTCTGAGCCTGAATAAATGAATTGATTAAGGGCTGAATAAAAAAAGAAATATAAAAATTAATAATTTTGGTATCAACTAGTAATATCTAGTTAGTAAAGATTTGGGGAGGGAAAAATGTGTGTGGATCTGTGAGGATCCCAATAAAAACAACAACAATGGCAAAAATATAAAAACCTAGAAATAGAAGATACTTGACTATGTAAGAAAGATCTCATGTCACAAAAGAGCAACATTCCAAAATATTAACATAATTTAATGCAATTCCAATCAACATTTCAATTGATATTTTTAGAATAATTCATATAGTAAGATTAAGTCTTGAGAATAGCCAAAATATTTTGAATAAAAATAGCAAAGATGGTCATGCCTTATCAAAAATTAAAAAGCCACTGTAATCAGAACGATATTGTATTTTCATAAGAATCCAAATAGGTGAACTCATAGACTCTAAAATATTCCAAAATACTTTCAAATACATGTGAGAGGGGCCGGCTCGATAGCCCAGTGGATAGGGTGCCGGCATACCACATGG
>PVKH010007871.1:0-19890 GCA_004027955.1 Chaetophractus vellerosus | reverse complement strand
ATGAGGCTTTCTATGCTTTGCGTCTCTCCACAAGGCCAGCTGTAGACTATCGGGCGAACGGCTCACTCCAGCATCAGAACTGCTTTTAAAATCTCCTTCTCCAAATCTCCTCTCTGCTTCTCTCTAATCTCTGCTTCTATGTGAGACCACCCCCACCGAGGGGTGGGGCTCAACATCTCACTGACGTGGCAATTAACGCCCTACTCATAACTTAATCATGCCCAGATGAACAGATGAGCTTACAAACATAATCTAATTTATATTTTTGGAATTCATAATTAATTCAAACTCAAACCATCACAGTACCCGTTCTCCTTCCCCACTACCTTTGTTCATTCCCAAATTTACCTAAAGGAAATATTTATTTAAAACAATATTCCAAGGAGTATTTAGAGAAACAGAATATATTACTATTTTCTTTTAATCCCTAATTCAATTCAGGCTTCTAGCTTTAGAGTCCACATGGTCTACTACATTGGATAGTTTCATTTCATAGAAATTATTCGAGAGTTAGTATTATTTTCTTGGGCTTTAAAACCAAAGTAGTAATAATCAAAAGCCTACATTTCTTGTAGAGAGGATTGTTTGTTCCTCATTGTCTTTTTATGGTGCAAGAATACTGTTACCAAAAAATTTAAGGAACATACTTTGCATCTAATTTCACAACCATAAAATGCATGAAATAGCCTTCTAAAACTGGGTAATTGGTACTGAAATATAAAAGAAAAAGTTACCAAACATGAAACCAAATATAGTGTTAAATCCCATAAAAGAATAATTACTAATAAACTAGATTCTCAAATCACAATCATAGATTCTTGTGTTAAAAAGAAGTCAAAAAGGTTTTCTTGTCCCATTGTACAAACAGAAACAGGAGACAATATTGATTTCCCTCTCTACCTCATTCACTGCACCTAATCAAACAATAAATTCTGTCGATTCCACTTCAGCTATGTCCGTTTTATTTCATCCCTCTGACCACTGTCTCAATTTAGGTCACCAATATTTCATACCTGGATTACTGCAACAGCAGGTTAAACTGAAGCTCTCCTGTCAAACTCACAGTCACCTTCCCTAGCCCAATCCCCTCTTTGGCTACAAAGTTTTCAGAATCTTGTTACCAATGACAAATCTGTGTGCCATCACTCTGTTTAAAATATTTCAAAAGCTTCCCACTACCAGCAGAGGAAAACCAAACTTCCTCCGCAGAGCTTGCTAAACCCTTCCATTCAACCTCAGTTTCTTTCTCCAAACACGTGTCTCACCACTTTCCCCATCCCTAAACAGTGCACCATCTGACTGAATAACTTGTACCTTGAATAAGACTCGCCTTCTTTCCTTCTTGGGACTTTGCTCATTTTCTCTGTTTGAGAAATGTCCTCTTCATCTGCTGGTCCCAGTGGAGACATAATTTCCTCCAGGAATCTTTCTCCAACCCTGGCAAGACTAAGTCAACCTCTAAAGCACCTTGTGCTTGCTTCTACTTGCGACTCTCATGACAATGCACTTTCATTGCCCTTTTGTTGTTCTCTTCCAGCAGCTTTTTAAGGACAGCTTTCACCTTGCTACTGGCAAAATCTCTGATATGTAATACATATATATTAGCTATTGTCCTAATTGATCAATTAATCATGAGCAATCATGAACGACAGATTTACTTCTACAACTTCCCAGACAGATAGCATTCAGTATCCACATGAAAAATTTCAGGAATAGGCAATTTACTTCTTTATGAGCATTCTAAATTCTAGAAAGCTTCTACATGGTGGGCTATAACAACTATTAAGGAACTTGCCTAAGGCAATAGTAATAATAAAAATAATAATAATAAAATTGACATTTATAAAACAAAGCACATATTGGATTCTTAACATGAATATGCTCAATCAACCCTTATAACAATTATTTGAGTCAAATATTATCACTATCTCCATCGTAAAGATGAGAAAAGGGAGGCTTAGTATAGTAATTTGCTGAAGGTCTTACAGCAGGCATATAATGGTCAGAATTCAAACTCAGCATAGAGTCTAGCCCTTAGCACTAATTCATCCCAACTTCAAAACGAACTAAGAAAATATGCAATAAAAAACAAACAAATAAAAACACTTATTTAATTTTGTTTTAAGCAAGTTTCCAAATTCAACTGTCCATGTTCTGAAGTGGGACAATGCCTATTAACATCCTGAAGAATTGTAAGTCTTTAAAACACACTTTGGGAAATACTGGTCTAAGATGATTGTTCTCTTCATGCATTGTTAAATTGATTTGCTTTTGCAGAAATCATACAATAGTACTGAACCAGTGACTACCTACAACTCAAAATTCATCTGATCTGAACCCTACCTAAAATCAAATGAATTAGAATTTCTGGGTGAGACCTAGGAAGTAAAACCTTTAGTGACACTTTTAGGTGATTTCTAGGCACATCTAAGTGTGGAAATTACTATTTTAGAATAAACTGAATAATAATGTCCAGTCCTGTCCTAGACTGACAGTCCTACATGACATCCGGAAATCTCATTCATAAGCCCAATGGCCCCTTCATTTCTAATTTCAACTCTCTCTATATCTCAAGACTTTCTCCTGCCTTTGCTACATCCCATTCTTTCTGGTCCATCAATTACTCCAAATTCCACAGCACGGTAAGTTCTGCCAAGCCTCCATATTTGAACACTTTCTGTTGATCTAAAATCCCAACCCCTTAATCACTGAAAGATGCCTTCTGCGAGTTAATTAAAATGTCATTTCTTCTTTGTAAGAGAGTTGTTCTCTACCAGGTCTGTGACAACAGAACTATACGAATAATTCTATCACAGTGTTAAATGCTTATATTGTATCTATGGACTTACAGTTCTTCTTTTACAACAGAACAAACCATCTTGAAAGCAAATGGCACATTTTAATCTTTTTTGTATTCTTCTACTTAATCTCCTACCTAACCAATTGTTGAAGCTCGATAACTGTCAGTGGAGAGATATAAAAGCAAGATTACTCTTTCTTCTTTGATGCTAGGTTCTCCCCCAATTGGCTTAAATGAGAGAAAAATACTAACGCCTGAAGACAATAACACTATTTCATCAACCAATCAATGCAGTCCAAGGTAGAAGAACTACAAAAGGTTATTGAAAAAGAAACCCAGCATTGAAGCACAATGTCAACTATTCTGACAATTGTACCTATTTCTAGAAAACAACTGTAATCAAGGGACAAGCTAAGAAAAGAGAAATCAAAGATGAACTAAATCAATCACACATAAGTAAAAACAGGAACAGATTTTGAAAATATTCCCTACATTAATTTTTTTTTAATTAGAGAACTGTTGACATACACATCCTATAACTAAAACTTGAACAGCAGCTAAGACTCAGAAGAAATCTAGGCAATCAATGAAAAAAATTTTTGGACCAAAGCTAATCATTTTAAATGTCATTACAGTATATTAGTAAACTAAATATATTTTGATTTATTTCATAAATTTGCTTGAATTCTATATTACTAGCATTGTACTCTAGGTACTGGCCTTTGTTCCAATTTTTAAAGATGGCAGCAATGCTGTCAGATAAATGAAGAATGGAAAAGCTCTAAGATCTGATAACAAACCCACTGGGAATGAAAACACTTCTGTGGTTTCTGCATGGGCTTTCCTTAACTGAGGAAATGTCAGAAGATTACAAAGATGCCACTATCATTATCAACTTTGAGGAAAGGTCAGTCAAGTGACTGTAATAATCACAGTATTTTTTCTTAACAATACCAGCAACATTTTCACCCAAATCCTTCTGCTTTGATTCCTTTAAAATACATTCTCTCAAACACTCCCAAAATTATAATACTGTTTGACATCTCAGAGCAGTAAACACTGCCTTTGGCTGACTCCATTAAGGAAATGTGCAGGGAAAAGTTTTCTGCACCATCTTTCCTGACTATACATCAAATCTCATTTTCAGATCTTAACCATAACGGCTCCAATTATGTTTTACTCTTTTAATTTACCAGTGATCCCATGTAATTCCACCCTAAGCTGGTTACAGTGCATCACTCATTGCCAATAGGTAAACCAGGATTACATTTTTTGAAAAAACAAAAAAAAACTATATGCAATATATCAAACAAGAATAAAAAACATATTCCAAAAATATGGGTACATGTGCGTGCACACACACACACACACACACACAATAGAAGGGGTACCAGGGAAAATAAGTATTATATTTTATTTATTTAAACTTCTCCTGAAGCCTATTGTACATGGTTCAGCTTGAGAAATAAGGCTTTTGTGAATCCTCTCACTGAGATTGTGAACCAAAGAAAAATAAGGGGTAACCATAAAGAAGGTATCACCTTGAGGCCTTAAAGTTAGTGGAACAGTAAGATGTAGAGCTGGTGGATACAGCAGGCCAAAAAAGGGGGTGATAGAAGGCTGGAGAGGTATCTGGAAATAAAGTGAATGCGTAAAGCAGTGATAATTTCCCTGCTATTGGTGAAAAGTAGAACAGGAAAGAGGGACTACCTTACCCTAACGATCCTTAATATTTTTGCTGCTTCCCAAGGCTGAAATCTGTGCAGTTAATGTTAAAGACCGTCCATCCTGAGCAATCAAGATTTGATGGGACAAGCACTGAATCAGAAGTCAGAAGATCTGAATTCCAGTCCTGACGTTACCACTAATTACCTGTGGCTATGAAAACTCAGCTACCTTCTCCGTGAAAACCTGCAGGGGCAAATGTGCCTGATGACAGCTAGCATCCTTCCAATTGTAAGTTTCAGGAACACTGAATGCCTGTCATATACCAAACACTGAATTTATTCGAATAATATATGTTTTGATTACATACGTTATACACTCCTACACACACACATCTTCTCAATCAAAACTTTTATATTACATTGCTTATCCATATTAAAAATTCCACAAACACATTCCTTGAGAATGTATCTATGTTATGACAATACAGATCTTCTTTTTGTACACTTACACATATCCTTAAATAGAAGTATTTTCACAAAAGAGAAATATGGAAACTGTAAAATATATATATACACATTCGTTTTGAAAAATTCCTCACTAATGAGCACATTAAAATATAAACTTATGAAGTATGCTAGACAACATGCTATTTTCTATGTTTTTTCGGATAGAATGGGTTATGAAAGAGATTAGACCCGAATAATTTGACACTATTTTGTAAACACTTGACTGTGTTAGGCATATCTGTAAATCCTCAAAGGGAATAAGACTTTCTATATAAGATATGGAGAGGGGAAAAGGATGGTGTCTTGACAAGACACTTTTGAAATGGAAATAAAACTGAAATTATCTTATCAGTTACCCTTGTGGGTGGATGAATATACACCTGCACTGAATCTTAGGCTTAGGAAAAGACAGAGCTGATCATCTTTATGGGTTTCATGACAGAGCCACAGCAAAATGATTTCCTGAGATCAATATGTGGTTTAGAGAAAGCTGTTTTCAATGGAAACAAGAAGCCAGGAGCCAACCTGTTTCTATGGTAACCAGAGCAGCAGCTATCCAACAGCTGTAGCAAAAAAGGGCAGAAAGTTATAAATGCAAAAAATAAATAAATAAATCCTGGTTTATCTTATTAGTGTGATGGCCCTTAGAGTGCAATCAAAGTGGGCACAGCCATGTTGTCCCTGGTCCCCAGGATCTTTAACCACCATTATCCTTATTTTCACTCCAAATCCCAAAATCTTAGGGCTGTTAGAAAGTTTGGAGACTATCTAGCAAATGCTTCATCCTAATTTATTTTGTCAGAATAAGGCAAGAGAAACAAAACCTCAGGAAGATTAAGTATATTCTCCAAGGTCAAACAGCTAGTAGGGAAATCTGGTTTAGGACACAGGTCTCATAAATCTCAACTTGGGTTTTTTTTTCCAGTGCTGTTTCCACATATCCTCAATTCCTACTCTCTTCTCCTCCCAACACCTACACTCTATTCAATTTCAGTGAAAATATTGACTACTCAGTATTAAAATTAATTATCACCTGTCAAACTATGAGGAAAGCAAAACACAGTGCTATTCTGTCATAAAAATATCTTGAATGCTCTTCTGAAATGGAAATCTCTTCAAACGTCAAACAAAATTGAATTGTGTATATAATACATTGGTAGTTATTTGTATAGACTTTTTGCCACTATATTTTTCCTCCTGGAGATCTGTGATTATTTTTAACTAGTTCTTCAGTTCCCTGTATTATTTCATTTAGACATACTTTTAATGGTTGCCCTAATAAAAAGGATATATGAATCAAAAGTTCAAAAACTATAAGATCTGAAAATCGCATTTACTTTATTTGTAGTAATAAAAGTAAATGGTAGTGATATATATTTCCAGATGGGAAAAGTTCCTCTGCACTTCTATACAAACCCACACATTGCCTTGCCTTCATTTGCTTTGAATATGAGCTTCTCGACTGAGAAGAAAATTTCATTTTCTTTCATTTAATTTTGTCAACCCAGGTCTAGAAATAAGTTCTTAGCAAAATATTACAGAAAAAAAATCACATCTAATCTGTCCAATTACATTCACCTTTGTCGTGCCTAATGCCCATCAATGGACCAGATCATTCAGTGTTTGATCAAATACATGGTTCTTTTAACAACATTTTGAATCAGGCACTCTGAACATATCCAATGCTAAAAACTTAAGCATAAAATTTTTTAAGTTATTTATGAACTGTACAATTAAGTAGCCTGGGGAAGGTCAAAATACATTTAGATGCTTATATGACAACTGCAAACACACTAGACTATTAGAGTAAGCATTTTTCAGGGATCTGGAGCTTGGATTTGCATAGTCACATAGTTGGCCATGGCTTTACTTAATATGGAGGAGATGAACATTTGACCACAACCCAGATAATTCAATAGTGCACTGAAGGTATAGCCTTCACTATATTCTCCAATCATATTATAAAGAGAGAGCCTATGTAACAGTTAAAAAAAAAAAAATTAAAAGAGTCAAACACGTTCAGAATCAAAAACCATGATTTCTAAAAGGGATATTTTCCTTTATGTGTATTCATTAATGTTTCCATGTGATATTTTTTGAGAAAAATTTATCTTTAATATCTCTGAGATTTTGTTTGGTGTTGTTTTGCATTGTGTTTAAATTTAATAGATAATGTCTTTATTTAGGACAAGGGACCATATCCTCTCTCTGTATTCCCAGTATCTTGCATAGTTTCTGGCCTATAGTGACTGCATAATCAGTATACATTGACTAAATGAATCACCGAAATATTTTAATAATTGATGACCATAGTTTATGAACAAGCAATTATTTGGTCATTAATTCTTTTAATTGCAACAATGATTCAAAACAAGAATTAATAAAAGCTGTTTCCTTCCATCTTAATATAATATGCATCTCAAATTGTCCTTACCTTATCATATATTTTTTAAATTAAAAATTATACTTAATGCCAGCAAATGGTTATGTAAATTATTTCCATCCTGTTTTGTTTTGTAGCTCGAGAAAGAAGAAAAAAATGGCACGTAAAAAGTAAATTAAATATTTGCAATTCAAGATATTGAAATTTAAATATGAGTGACTTTTAAGTAGTGTGTTTTAGTAATGTTGCAGAACTAAAACAATCTGAAATGCTAATAAAGTGAATATTTTCAAGATTAAAAAATGATGGATTCACTATCACAATACATGTATGATTCACGATTATCTATACAATGATGGTATAATAGATAAAAGTTTTAAAACACATATATGAGGTGACCTAGACCTACACCAAAAAACCAACATATTTATCGTGGTTCCATAGCAACTACCTCTTTTTTTTGCTTTTCTAAAATCTCCTTGAAAGGAAAAAAAAAAGTATCAGGTAATCAAAGACAGCAAAGACATAAGTCAACAAGGAAGAGGCCCACTCTAAAATAAAACTGAGTTCAATCACTGCCTCCACACACACACAAAAAAAGGAGAACAGAAACGTATATACTCTCAGCTCTTTATATTGGAAACAAATTACCTGACATGTCATTTGCTTCTAATACTTTGTTCTTATAATATTTTTAAAGAAACTTCTAAAATATCTAAAAGTTTTTATCAAAGAATTTCTGCTTGATGCCTTCCCACTTATTTGTAATATACTATCTTCAGAGGAAGTCACATACAAGCTTCATTTGCTTCTAAAACTTAAATATCAAATTGGAAATACACAATGCATAACATTTTACAAACATATCTATGTATCACTGCTTTATACTATTTGCAAATAGCATTTAATAACATCAATAGCATAATATCTCCTTTTCTCTCCCCACAACAGGTTTCCTTGGCAACTTATATTTGAATTTTTATAAATTTCCTTTTTGAATAATAATAACTCATGTCATAACTATAAAACATAAACTAATTTATCAAATTAATTAGGAAAATTTAGAATTCTCAAGTATGTATTTACATCATAAATTAAAAGCAATGGAGGAGGGCTTCCAGCCAAAACCAAAGGTGAAAACACAGTGTTGCAAAATTCAAATAATTATCCAGTTCCTCTCACTGTTGTTTCAGTCTGCCAGTTTAGACCATAAAATCTAGAAATAAAACACATCTATTACACAATTTAGTCAATCTCTCCATCACTGGAAAGGATAAAGAAAACAATGATAGCAGATATAACAAATTGAAAAAGGAATTCAAACAGTTAAAATTGTTCAACTCATGTATATCAATAAAAGATTAACTAATGTAAATAAAAGACAGGAGTCTTTATGAAAGAGACTTGTGTCAGTAAGACTACAGTTAAAGCAAAACACTTGATAATTGATTTATGTCTCCTAGAATCACATCCATGCAAAATATAATTTCATCCTACAGCCTCTTAATGTAGTTCTATTCATCAAACTAACATTAAGTCAGATTATCATCTGAACAGTAAGTGTTAATACAAACATATTAAATAACCCTTAAATAGAATGGTGGTTTCTGGTTACTAATTCTTAGGCAATCCCTAGTAATTTAAAAAGAGATTTCTCTGAAGACATGGCCCACAATGTTATCTCACCTGAAAGAAAACAAAACATTAAATACCAACTGATCAAGAAAAAATGGAAATTTAAAACAGCTTCATTTTAAGAAGTTAATTGAAGTCCTATAATTTTAGTCCTCTATTGGGTGGTACAGGCTAATAATTCTATCAGCCAAAGTATCTGAATATATAGTTTTAAAAAGTCATAGGTGACCTTGAAAAGTTAAAATTCTAGTGAATGTCTCACACTGCGTTAAATCTCAAGAGCAACACCGATCTGCAGAGATTTCACAAGCCAGTCAGTTATAATCAGGGGTTGTGGTGGAAAGGGCCTGAGGATGGTGTCATGAGACCTCTGGAAAAATTTTGGCTCTGTTTTTAACTTGCTATATGACCTTGGCCATCACTTATCATTTGCAGTCTTAAGTTTCCTCATCTACAAAATAAGGGGTCTTGACTAAGTGGCCTTAAAGAAAATTTTCCAGGGCTATGATTCTTAACTGTGTTAAGAATTTACCTTGTATAAATCTCTAATTCTGAGTTCTTTCTTCACCTAAAATGAATGCAGGTCAAATTCTTCTCAATCTTATTACAAAGAAATTTTTTAAAGATTTAACAACAACAACAAAAGAAAAAGAAAAACAATTTTTCAGGTCACTGGTCACCCTTTGGAAAATAATCAAAAGAATGAAATTCCATAGCAATGATAAAACTTGAACACCTCCTTAAAGTTTGAAGAAAGGTAATAAACATTCTGCTTTTTTAACAGCACATGATCTGGGGGAGGAGGGGTGGGGAAATCACATGATAAGGCTGGAAAACAAATTCAGATGATGTTTTTAGCCAGCAAGCAAAAAGAGCACCATGGAACTCAGCTGGAATCCAAAAACACAGATGTAATGGTCATGAGCCTGTGATTTAATTTAAATAAATATGCCCTTGTTTTTTTTTTTCCTGAATGCCAACACATGTTGTTGAATTTATAGAATGGTATTAAAAGAAAGATTTCATAGTTGAAGTTGTGAATTCTATATTCATATGTGAATGTGAACATGCTAGAATTTATGTCCATTTAAATGCCAAATCCAAGAAAATAATAATCCATAAATTGTCTCTTTTATATTGTATTTCAAACTGAAAAGAAAACACATCTTCACATTTCCAAAGTGGTATCAGAAGCACATCTTCTGACCACCTATTTGGTTTTCATCAGCATTTAAAACAAGTTAGTAGACTGACAGTTGCACACTGTCTCAGAGACAAATACTTCTCACTTGTACAGAAGATTATAATAAGGATGGAGCCAAAGTGAAGCTGGGAGAATTCCCATTCTACCCAGGGGGGTGTCTTTTCTGGGTGTCAGAAGCAAACCAGACACATACAGTTGCAAAGATTTAAGTAAATGCAGTATTTCTTTCTCACATATAATTATAAACCATTCGCATACTGTATAATTTTTGGTTATTTATATTTCTTTTATTTCCTTTAGACTGGAGAAATCACTATTGTTTACTTTTACAGTCCCTTCATGGGATTCTGAAGAATTAATTGGGAGTGTCAGGGAATAATTTAAACTGTCACTCAAGCTAGACACCAAAAAAACAAAAAAAAACAAAAAAAAAAGAAACTAAAGCTTGGTTCCCAGTCTTAAGAGTTCAATGAAGTTTGCTACAATCTAATGGTAATCAAATTTAGAAAATTAGATTAAACTAGGATCACTGAAGTGATTGGTTCTTACTCAGTCTGTAAAGAACAGAGATGCAGCATAAGGCAAAAGGCATTAGACTACAAAATTCAGTGTGTACCTGGGCTTTCTGGTCAACTCTGAAGCAAGCAATCCCTCGTTTTTCTCCCTTGCAAGGAGACAGGCCCAACCAGCAATCAGGAGATTCTATACACAAAATGAACCTCCTAACCACCACCCGCCTCACAGGCACAGGCGCACACACTCACTGACACACACACATATTCCATTCCCCCTTCCTCTGTCCTCAGAATAGATCCCTAATTGGAGTCACTGTTTTGGATGAGTCAGATGTGAAGTTGTCAGGCCCCACTGAAAGAGTCGGGATGACCAGGAGGTGGGACGGGACATCAGAGCTAAAGGACAAGTTGGAACATATGCATGAGGAAAATGAAAGCGGAACTGTGAAAGCGGGTTTAGGACAGGGTCCCAGACAGAGTATCACAAAGAAGTTGACATTCGCCCTTTAGGTGCTATCTGCTGAAGGAAATCACAGTTTGAATTGGGGTGGGGGATAAAAAAATTGGGAGGGGAACAGGATAGGGCCAGGGACCCTACACCAGATGGGCCTCTAATCTCACAACTGGGGAGCCCCTGCCCTCTTCTCCCCCTAACCCCCATCCCAGAGGTCCCTGGCGGGAAGAAGCAGCAGGGGAATTGGGAGAAGTTGGGGCAGCAGGGAAGGGGTTGGTTCTGGCCTTACCCTGGCAGCTCTGGACGAATAGGGATCCTCAAAGAGGGCCCACATGCGGGGCTGCAGCCTCTTCCAACGGCCAGCCTTGCCGTCGGGGCCCCCCAGCCCCGCCGCGTCCTCGATGCCCAGCCTCTTGGCCGCCAGGTCCTCGTCGTCGCCGGGGTCGCCGCCAATGAGGTCGGGGGTCTCGAAAATGTCGAGCGCCTCCTCGGCGTCGCGGTGCTGCCGGTAGGTCATCCAGCAGCAGGGCTCCACGTCGGTCTCGTCGATGCCCCAGAAGGCCAGCTCCTCCTCAAAGAGCGGCCCGCACACGTCGGCAGGGCAGTGCAGCTTGCCGGTGCGGTAGTAGTTGAGCACATAGGCGAAGACGCCCGGGTGCCGGTCGAAGAAGAACTCGCGGCCGCCGGCGGGGTGGTCAACGCCGCCGCCGCCGCGGGGGCTGCAGTTGCCTGCGCCGCCCTCGAAGCAGCCGCCGGGGCCGGGGGGCAGCGAGGGTGGCCGCGGCTGCGGCGACAGCGGAGGCGGCGACGGCTGTGGCTTGTCGCCAGCCGCCGTCAGGCAATCGCGGTGGGGCTCGGAGGCGGCGAGCAAGGCCAGGCGCGTCCCGGGTAGGGTCTTGAGGGTGCTGCGGTAGGTTTCGTGCCGGGTGCCCCCGACGTTGAGGATCACCCTCTCGTTGTTCTCGATCTTGCCCATCTCTGTGGCTCAGACATGACTGGGGGAAGGCGAATACAGCCCCAAGTTAAAGATCTTGGCCGTCAGAGCCGTCCCACGACCCACCCACCCCCAGCCCATCAGCCTCAGGATGCGCGGCTGGCAGATGGTTAAGGGGGAACGACCCTCCCAGGAGGAGATCAGTGTTCAGCGCTGTCCCCGCCTCTTGCATCACACCTCTCCCAGTTTTTCTGAGAACTAAGAAGATAGCAGTCCAAGTCTTTCTTGCCCTTCCCCGACACTCTTTTTCTTTGCCTCAACCTTCCTCTCTTTGCTCTCGGATCTCCTCCTTCGTCTTTGCACCCTTCACTCTCCCTTCCCTCAGTCTTCTCTCCATTCAGACCAGTTCCCAGCCCCGTACCACCCCTCTCTCGCTCCTGACCCCCCGCTCTCCCTCTCCCCTGCCTTCCTGTCTCCCCCTCCCCTGGTACCTCTCTTCTGCTCTCCTGGCCTCCCTCTCTCCCCTTCCCTAGCCTGGATCCAGGTCCCTTAGGCTGGGAATTCTCTTCGCTAAGGCAACTTGGCAGTGTTGGGTAGCAACCTCCCGGGCTGCCTGGAGAGCCCCGATTGCACACGTACCCTCCGTCACCCCTGACTGCTCGCTGCTCCCTAGCGCCCGGGCAGTGCCCTTTGCGCGACCTGCTCTCGGTTCACCTCAACTCTGTCCCTCACGGAACAGGCAAAAGGACTGAATGCAGAAGTCAGAGAGAGAAAAAAATTCCCTGCAGTTGCTTTTCACCAAGGAGACCTCCAACTAATTTCCTGATCCAATTTCCTTTTCACATTACTGTTGTTGTTTTTATTGTTTTTATTACTTGAAAATAGAAACGACGACTAGGATCCATCTTTGAGAATAGAAGTGATCAGTGAATCCCACCCATCCCCCACCCCCCACCCCCAAGAGAAACAAACGCTTTGGGATGCAGAGTGGGGGGTTTGCTTTCTGGGAGGGGAGAGGCCCAGGGAAAAGCGGCCGGAGGCACACCCCCTGGATCTCTGCCTGGAAGTCCACACTGAGAAGGTCCGAGCCTCCAGCCTGCCACCTCTCCTCTGGGCTTCACCTCTACCTCCCCATTGGTGAACGGAGTGGACCCCTGCCTGGAGGGTCCGCGTGCCCTGCCCGGCCCCCACGCCCTGATACCTTAACGAGACCAAGAGAAAAGTGGCTCTGCTTTGGTTCCCGAGTGGACGACGTTCTCTGGGCAGCCTGGTTGAGTCCCGACGTTGAGCGGAGCCGCCCTTGTGCGAGGAGAAACTACTTGTTGGCGTTTTCCGGGTTCAGGTGGTTGGGCCGCCTCTCTGGGCGCTGGGGTCGGGCAGACAGACCCCGCCGGCCGCCGGCTGCGCTCCACGCGTTCATTCTGCGAGCTGCGGGCTCGCCGCGCGCCCACCTCCGCGCCCAAAGTCACCATCGCGCCCGGCTGGGCAAACCATGGAGCTCCGAGCTCGGGGCGGGTCCAGCCGGCGCTCTCCGGCCCCGCGGGGGAACTGGCGGCTCTACTTGCCGTGGCGTGAAGCGGAGAGCTCACCCAGTCGAAGGTGAAGTCGCTCTGCCGCGATTTCACCCTGCAGATTTTGTTTCTCCCCAAAGCAGCCACTGCTGGAGCTGTCCCTTTAGCCTCCCGCCGCCATCCAAAGCACAGAGCTCCGGAAAGGGTGGGTGGGTGAGCGTGGAGAAGCTATGTTGTACCAACCAGGTTCTATATTTCTCTTCCGTAAGGCTCAGTCCCCTCCCTCTCTGGAGCTTCAGCCTGCCTTATTTACACGCCGCTCCCCACGCGCCTTTTTCTCTCCTCTGCCCCACCCTTCCCAACAAGTAAGAGAGAGAATATAAGACCAATTGCATTTGTTCCTTAATGACAGCTGATGGTAAAGAGGTCTGCCTATAGGTAACAAGTGAGTCTTATTTCTCAGGGCTCTTGCGTGGCTCTGGTTTACTCTTTTCAGACAAATGTAGGTCTCTAGCCACCACATTATGGTTATACAAAGCAAAACTAGTTTTAAAAGTGTATTCCAGGAACATAATGCTATAGCAAGTAAAAATTCAGATTTCTTTGTCAGGTGCTAAAAGGATGAGTAATAGATACCTAAGTATCAAAGGAATTCTGCTTTCCAAGGTTTTAATTGGGCCTCATAACCAGAGAGAGAGAGTGTGTGTGAATGTGTATCTGTGTTTTCAAAAAAAGAGAGAGAGAGGGAGAGAGAAAAGAAAAGGAAGAGTGGCCATATTCCAGGCATAGTTTGTTAGGGTTGAAGTTCACAATGGGGGACAAAACACCAGGCTTTATGTGGAAGGAATTGTCTTTGAAAAACAGATATTGATATTGAAATTAGGGTTTGGAAAATACAGGACTTATGAGCTACTAATAAGAAAGGTTTAGCAATATAGGGGACTGCAAGGTAGGAATGAAATATAAAAAATTCACTAAAGAAATCACCTACCTGTTTGACATATTATCAAATAATCAAAATACAGAGTTAACTGCTCTTTTGAAGGTCAGTGAGGTCTAGGAAAGATGTATGAAAAAATATGATATGTATACATTTGTAAGAATATACTGACAATATGACAGTAAATGTGCAAAGATAATATAAGTAACAACCATATGGGCCCAACTTTGTGGAAATATAAATCTGATCTGCCAACACATTGAAAAAAAAGTGTAAGGCATAAATACCGAGACTGATTTTAGTTTTGTACAATTATCAATCACTGGGGAATTTCCAAAAATAATAGTAAATTTCAATTGCCAGAAAAATTACAAAGTAAAGGTATAATCAAATTCTAATATACATTCCCATATTGTCTAGATGTTTCCTTAAATTGCTTAATCCTATAAACTTGATAGGGAAAAAAGGCATATGGCTTGCTTTAAAATAAATTAATAAGAATAGTTATAATAGTATCAGAAGCATGTATAGTAATAGATAACATTTACTGAGATCTTACTATGTGCAAGACAAACTTTACAAAAAAATCTCTTTTTACTTTAAATGAAGGAAACATTCAATTAAATTATAAGACTCTAGAAAAACAACTCATGAATATGGCAAGAATCTATCATGAAAGCCTTTAGTTTCATTATCTTAAATTCATATATTAAAGAAACCAAAGGAGAGGGAGAAATGATGCAAAGAATTCATGGGAGAAATGAAAAAACAAAGATCTAATGAGTCAACATTGATCTAAGATTATAAAAGATAGACAATCATGCTGATAAGAGGATCATCTTTTAGAACTCAGAATTGTGATTCATAAAGGATTAGATGTGAGATTAGAGAACAGTCAGGTATATTTGAAAATAAGAATGTGGGGAGATAAAAGGATGAGATGTGAATCTCAATGGAGAATTGATACACAAAGCAATGAACAAAATATAGTCTCTTTTATTTTATTTTTCTGGTCAATATAAGTGGGGAAGTTCCTAAGACAACTAGCCAGGCTTCGTTATGTAAGATAGAACAGAAACCCCTCTAGCCAACTAACTCTACTGATCCTGCTGTGAAAGATAGATAAAAGTGAAAAGAAAGCAAAGCTTTGAAACATGTCAGTAGGAAACTGAGGAGAAAAAAAAAAATGTCATGGTTTCTTTTCTTGGTCTGTGTGGAGCAAGGGCTTAAAAGACCTTATGGGCGTTACCCCTTGCAGAGAAGCCGCTGAAATGCTGCTTCCTTTATATTCTTGAGTCAAAATCACAGAAGGTTATAGGAACTAGGCACTACATCACCACCAGAAATTTGGAATGATCTCATGAAGGCACACTGAGACTGTCAGAATGACATACTTGTGAAAGTTTAACATTTGAACAAGTTAACTCTTTTAAAGTACAGTATAAAGGTTTTAAAAATATTATCCACCCTCAAAAAAAGTAATAAATTCATAAATATAATCCATCTGCCATAGATTTTTTAAATGGCCACAATTTCCTCCCTATGGGCATCCCTAGTTTACAATGTGACTTTGCAGCTCCTCTCATCATATCTGTTTCTCCACCCCTTGAAACTGTGCTGGGGGCAGCTGATGTGCTCAGTGGTTGAGTGCCAGCTTCCCACATACAAGGTCCTGAGTTCAATCCTGGCCCAGATACCTCAAAAAAAAAAAAAAAAAAAGAAACTGTGCTGGCCTTGTGACTCATTTGGCCCATAGAGTGGAGAGGAAGTGTCTATATTAATTTCTTAGGTCTGCTGTAACTACCACAAACTAAGCAATAGAAATTTATTGTCTCATAGTTTTGAAGGCTAGAAGTCTGAAATCAAGGTGTCAGCAGGGCCATGTTCCCTCTGAAACCTGGAGGGGAGAATCTGTCCTTGTCTCTTCCTAGCATCTGGTGTCTCCCAGCAATCCTTGGTATTCTCTGGCTTGTAGCTGTATCACTCCAATTTCTGCTTTCTTTTCATGTGGCTTTCTTCCTTCTGGGTGTGTCTTTGTGTGTCCTCTTCTCTTCTTATTAGAACAACAGTCATTGGATTTAGGGTCAACCCTAATCCAGAACAGCTTCCTCTTAATTAATTACATATGCAAAGATCCTATTTCCTATAACAGCCACATCTGAGGTTCCAAGTGAAGTTTTTGGGAACACTATTCAACCCACTATGCCAGTTTCAAGCCCATGCCTTGCATGCTTCTGCCATCTCTCTTTTTGGAGGCCTACTCTGGTGCCATGAGAACAAAACTGAGCCAGCCTTCTTGATGATAAGAGAAACATAGAATGGGGATGATGACACCATAATTACTATAAGAATTAAATGAGGTAAAGTCTATCAAGCACTTATAAAACTTCTGGCACCTTTTAACCATTCACTAATTGGTAGCTTTTATTATTGTCAAATGAATAAAAAGTTTCAGCCCAAATCACAACTAATATCACATAACTAATGACAGAAGCAGAACTATAACAGCATCCTCTGATGACAATCCTTATACTTTGATCCTTCGATCTTTATACTCTACTGCCTTGTACAGAAGCTGAAACTAGCTCAAATAGAAGCTGAAACTAGCTCAAATATAAACTATTACATAAAGAAGAAATTTTAAAAACTCAGAATCCTTATAATAAATCTTTCTTCTCAAATTATTTTAACTTTAAAATATAGGTTTTAATCATCTTCTAATAATATACTCTATACAACACACTATTTTTTTTCCTACTTTCCAACTTAGCTACCCATGAAAGTTAGGCTAAAATGGAACTTTATATGAAGAATGGATTACTAATCTTACCATTTGGCCACTTGATTTTTAAGAAATCCATATTTTTATAGGTTGTCAGAAGCTGAGGCTCTAAATAAATATCCAACATAACAGCATAGACATTTAGCCAATTTGAGGATGCTATATAAGAGGAAAATTAATGTGCAAGAGTGCTGAGAAAAGCATTTTAGATTGAAAGAAGAGAAAAATTTCCATGAATATAGGATGATGTCTACTGATGAGCATTACAAGCAAGAGTTGAAACTAGGCTTCCTCTTATGAGAAATTCTGTCAGATGATGTAGATGAGGATGAGGTGATGATAGCTATGGTAGATAGATAGATAACTAGTAAAGAGAGCAGCCCATTAATTAGTCACACTATACTACCTGAAGTTTCATATCCTACAAATGGGGACAGCATACAGCAGCTTTGCCTAGGATGATTGTCTTATCAGTAAGGATTATGTTATTGGCAGATATCAGTAAAATGTACTTTACTTTCTAATGTTCTTGTTCCTCAATAGATTGTGGATACTAGATATTTCATTAAAACTTTATAGCCTGTATTTTTAGAACTTTTCTGCCTTCTACAGCAAATTATTTCATAAGTGTATGCCTTGCCCTACTTCACTATATACTCATTATAGATTCTCTCTGCTAACATTTTCTTTATATCCTTGCACCCCTTATGAGAGTTTGATGTTTTGAAGTACATCATACTTTCCTAAAAAAGTTTCTTAAAATGCAAAAGCAGAAGGCTCCAACCTGATATTCTGATTCAGTTGGTTTGATGTAGAACTTGAAAGCCTGTGTTTTTAAAAAGCACCTTACATTTTATAAAATGTTGTCCATAGAAGCAATATTGAGACAAATGTTTGTAAAAATATGACAAAAGTTAGCTGCATAGATTAGGGAGGAGTGGGGCAGTGATACAACCAAGAGGGTCCGTTTGCCCGATGCGCATAGAAGCCAATACTGAGTCGCCAGGATTTCGAGAAAAGAAAGAGTTTATTGCATGGTTGGCCAGAAAAGAGACTGCAAGCAAGCCTCAGATCAGACTCCCCAAACAAAATGGGCACTAGGGTTTTATACTGTTTGCAGAAGGTAGGCTTAAGGGAGTGGTTAAGGATGGAACAAGATGACATGGGCTAATCCAGTTTGGGAAAGGCAGCTGAGTGGCATGGTTAAGGATAATGTGGGCCAATCGAGTTTGGGAAAGGTGGGGTTAAATGGAGCATGCTCTGTTGCAATTATGCTTGGTCCTAAAATGGAGGCCTAGCATGCTTTGTGACTAGATCCGTGTAGAGCCAGCTTCAGAAACAGTAACATCTCAAGAGGCAGCAAGCCTCCTCTGGCTAAACATGAAGAAGTGGACATTTGAATGAAAGTTTCTAGAAACTTCTACAAACCAGTAAGGGAGGGGCTACTCTGAAAATTGGGTTAGGAAATAGTGGTTTCAATGAGGTTGGTAAGTGGCAGTTTCAGCAGGAGGAAAGCTAACATATTTTAAGGACCAATTATGATGCCAGGAACCATACATACATACATACATACTTATATATACAATATATATAATTGTATTACTCATTACAATAAGTCTTCCAAGTAAGTATCAAAATATTCATTCTTTTTATGTTTGCAAGGAAGTCTCAGAATGATAAAGGAAGAGGTAATGTTAGCAGCTGCGGTAGTCAAAACTTGTTTATTTACATGCAAAATAAGTGGCCAAGAGCTTTAGATTTAGCTTATTTAATCCTTAACCTATCATTTTTTTACCAGTATTTTACAGATGGTGAGACTGAGACTTTGAAATTTTAAAATAAATTGTCCAAGATCACGCAACTAATGAGACAGCTAATAGAGTTCAACTCACAGGTGTCTAATTCCAATTCCTATGTCCTCGTCATGGAGTAATCAGTAGATTCATGTATGTATGACTCCAAAATCCAAGACAACTTAGATGGTAAAGATACAGTGTAGGAAATGGAAGATAATAGATATGAGAAAAGAATACCAAATTTGACATATCCTGATTATTTAGTGAATTGAAAACCCTTTATCAAAATGTCTCAGGGCTATATTTTTCCCATTGTTTAATAAACAGCATATGATAAAAGCAGTAATCAAATAGACATGTAAAGTAGAATTTTTTTAAAAAAGAAGAACTCTGTTTGGATTTGTTTAGTACAAAAGAAGAAGAATAAGACTATGAGTTACAAATATTGTTCTGCAAAGGTTGGAAACCATCAGGTTGATTTCCTCAGGAAATAAAAGATCTCCAGGAAGGAGAAAGCCAGAAGAAACTTGAAATAAGACTAAAGCAGATCTAAGCACACTGGTTTCTTTCATTACTTAGAGACACACCTAGACAGGTAGAAAAGCAGGCTGCTGAAAATCTACTATATGCATGTTTCAAAAGGCAGCAAGGGAAGTACAAATAATGTCAGGGCAATTCTAAAGAGGAACCAGACATAGGTGAACATCTTTGAAATTTTTCTTCATTTTACAAAACCACAAAACCTGCTTTGCAATATTATTT
>PVKH010007870.1:0-19880 GCA_004027955.1 Chaetophractus vellerosus | reverse complement strand
AGAATAAGGGCCATTGCAGACACTTCATCAGAATGACATAGACAACTGTGGCATATGACATCCTATTTTTTTGGATACTAGATTAAATTGATTCTATATTTCCTAAGCAAGGGTAAAGAGAACAAGAAAATTAAGTGGTTACCCAAAATAAAGACTGCTAAGGTTACCAACCTTCCCCCTTGCCCAAAGTTCTGAAAATTAGTTTTAAAAAACAAGCAATAGGTCCATTTTTGTGATCACTTGAACATTTGTACTAATGGATCTAGCATGTATGCTTGGGACACAACTCTTCCCTCTATAAAAGCTTTTTCTTCTTTTATGAAGGCATGAGTTAAAGAGAGAAAATAGGGAAGTCAGCTGACATATTTGCCAGTAACACAAATGCAACCCCAAAATGTTATCAGAAGTGTCCATTGCCAGATTGTGATTACTCAGCCTTGAAATTGTGTGAATTCATAAAATTTAAACATGCCATCAAAAGATATTAGATGTCTAGAACCCAATTGTTCTTAGTTTCACATGTTCAAAAGTTTTTTCATCATTTACATTAAAAGATCAGTTTCTAATGAGTCATCCTCTCTCCACTAAACAATGTCTTCCTACTTTCTGCTTAGAAATTCCTCTCAAGAGACAGGTGCTGACACAAAATATAAGAAATTGGTTGGGTTTTATAAAGGGTATTTATTTGGGATAGAAGCTTACAGTTACCAGGCCATAAAGCACAAGTTACCTCCCTCACCAAAGTTTATTGCCACGTGTTGGAGCAAGATGGCTGCCAACGTTGGTAGGGTTCAGGCTTCCTGGGTTCCTTGCTTCCTGTGGCTTGCCTCTCTCTAGGCTCAGCTCCTGTATTAGATCCACAAGGCCAGCTGTAGACTATTAGGCAAATGGCTTGTTTCTCTTCCTGGGGCCTTCTCTTTTTCCTTATAACGGAGAACCTCTGTGTGCTTACTTCCCTGGGATCCAGTATTAAATCTCCACATCAGAACTCCAACTCAAAACTCCAACTAACTCCTCTGGTTGGCCATGTAGTTTTATCTCTGAGTCCCTGCCCACCAAGGTGTGGGTTCTCAATATCCTTCTGACATGGCCCAATCAAACTTAATCATGCCCAGAGGAACAGACCAGTTTACAAGCACAATCCAGTATCTATTTCTGGAATTCATAAATAATGCAAAACTGCTACAGCATCCCTAGTTATTTTTCAGTCAATTGTTTGTGGCTTTTTTCACTATAATACCCTGAAAGGGATCCATACCTGGTGGAGACTGTCAGTGGTGTTTGGCCTGTTCAGTTTTAGGCAGACCTTCACTCCTTTGGGTAAGCTTCAATTATATTATTTATTCACCTCACTCTCTTACTTCTAAAAATATAAACATATTGAAGCTTCTCATTTCTTTCTTACATGTTTCTATTAATGTTTGTCAGCTGCTTCCATTCTACATATTCTCTTGAGTTTACTAACTTAGCATTTTTCTTAAATTTTAACTCAACATATTGTGTTTCTCTCCTTTAATAAAGACTTTTCTGTTTTGAATAATTTCCCAGTACAATTAGTATTGACCACTCAATAAAAGATGTCACTTACAAATAAAGTATAGCATGAGCAGTTAGTATGAGCAAAACAAATTTTACTTACAACCTAGCAAGCACCTTAGAATAGGCATAAAGTTTCTATAGAAAAGCACATAGCCCTGTTGAGTTTAATATTAACCAGACCTTTTACTTCTCTTTCTTTGAAAAGAAAATATATGACATATCCTTGTGACCCTTCACTCATTCCCTATTCTTACCATGGTGAAACTTAGAGGCACGAGGCACAATTTATAAATGTTAACCAGAGCAGAAAACTAGAAAAGCTCCCTAAACCCCTTCCCAAGGGTTTAGGGACTATGATTAATTTTCTTTGTTTCAAATCTGTGTAAAAATTGTAAGAAAACCTGTTAATGGAGAGGCAGACTTGAGATTGATTAGATCTCCTGTCCTCCGCTGGCCAATAAAGCCTCTTCTGTTTCCCAGCCTAGTTTGGTGTGTCTGTGTATTCTGTTGCAATGAGAGACGAACCCAGAGACTGTTCCAGTCCCTATCAAAAGTGCTGCAACACAAATTCAGTTCCATGTTACATCCCACCGAGGCTATTATCAATAGAGATTTGCCACTGGAAGACACAGAGGTCTATTAAGATATCAATTTTGAAAGTTAGACATGGTGCTATTCTCTAAGAAGTATACCTTTGGTATTGATCCATCTGTCTAAATTTTAAAAATTCATTTAAATTTTCAGTATGTCTCAAGGTAATGAACTTCATAATATCACATTTTTATAACATTTCTGTGACTTACTTTTATTTGTACTATATTTCTGTGTTCACTATAGATTTTATGATTTGCTAAGTCCATATTTATTTGATTCATTTAATTTAAAAAAAATTTAATTTTTTATTATATATCCCCCACTTTCTGCTTATTCTTGCTGTGTTGATTTTTGCATTCTTCTGTCTCTGCTTGTCTCCCCCTCCCCCCCATTGCGGGGGCCCGCGGAGCCAGCTCACCGTGTGGCGGCCGTGCCTGCTAGCGGGCAGCCTTACCTGCTTGTGGGCGGCTTGTCCTGCTCGCCGGCGGCTTGTCCTGCCCACGGGGGCTTGCTCTGCCCGTGGCAGCTTTGCCCTGCCATGGCGGCTTGCCTTCTCGAGGCAGTTTGCCCGCTCAAGGAGGCCCCGGGAACCAAACCCAGGGCCTCCCATATGGTAAACCAACCAACCGGCACCCTACCAATTGAGCTACAGCCGGCCCCCTCATTTAATTCTTTTCAAGGTTTTGATCAGGATTCCCTCTTAAACTTTGAAGTTTGGGTCATATATCTTAGAAAGGACAAGCTGAACATAATTATATCAATTAAACAGAATCTTAATAGAAAATTAAATATCATTTAACATTTCATAAAGATGTTTTATCTTTCTCCTATAATTTCACCCAAAATAAATGGTGTTTATTAGTTTAAGCATGAAAAGAATTTCATCAACAACAAGAAAGACTGTTTTAAACTTTCATGATTTAAAAAAATGGAGAATTATGTGTTTGTAACTGAGGGTTAAGAATTAACAAATAATTATGATTACTGAATCATTAGAGAGATGCCTTTTTACTTTCCAGTATATTATAAAATAGCCAAAGATTGATATCTGTAATTACTGAAATTGGCTAGACAAACCTCACCCTTTGTATATGGTCATTTCTAACCAAGACCTGTTATGACAATTATTCCAGACTGATCTTGCCATTGTATATAGACATTTCTATTGAAATGGTAACCACTCCATCCTCCCCTGTTTGAAATCCATAAGAAAAAAACTTACAACTGACCCTCAGTCTGTACTGCCTTATCCCCACATGCCTTGATCTCTGATAATGATTATCTTGTGATTGTAATAACCTTGTGACTCACTCCTATTTTGCACCCAACCTTCATCCTGTTCAGCCCCTTAATGTATATTAATAAGGAAACTGAGCCAGCCCCATGCTAATTACTTATTGGCATAAACTGCTAAGCCTGGTTACTATAAAACTATCAGCATCCTGCAGTTTGGCAAGGCAGATTTTTGGGCCCTTTAAGCCAATGACCTCCTTTGCGATGCTGGCAAATAAACTCTTTCTCTGTTTGAAACCTTGGCATCTCCAGAATTGGTTAATAAAGTGCATAGTGCAGAAGAACCCACATTTTGCTTGGTATCATGTTTACAACATAAGTTTCTAACCTCTTGTTTGGTCTTTGAAAATGACCATTGCACATAATAATGTTGAGCAGTAAAAAGGTTTCAGGAACCAAACCAACTTGCTATGGAAGAAAAATACGACATAGCAGAATCTGATTATATGGTTTAGAGTCTTCTTTTTTCCAAGGAAGCCTAGTCTAGCCAAAGCCAAGATCCTTTCAGTTTTCCTTTCCTTTCCTTTTCATTTACAAAAGATACAACATTATAGGTGAGGATAGTTGAGTTTAACTACTGCTAATGCAAATAATAGGTTGGTGATAGCAAGACATACAAGGTGCTATATGAGAATAAAAAAAATAGAGTATTGAATTAAAAAAAGTAATAAACTCTACTACTCTCCTCTTTCATATTCCCCTCCAACCATGCTGGCTGTGCTCCTGACATTTGTGATCTCTCCTCAAGGCTCTGCATTTCCCTTTCTCTCTGCCTGAAATGCCCTTCCACCAGATACCACCTTGGTCAGTTAACGCTCTCACTTCCTTCAGATATTTTTCCAAAATCATCCTCTTAATGAAGAATGAAGTCTTCCCCAAAACTACTCTCTGAAAATATCAATTCCCTCGCCTCCCCTACAACTTTTTTCTAAGTACTTATCACTATTTAACTTACAATATATTTATTTAGTCATCTTGTTTATTATCTATCTTCCCATTAGAATAAGTATATGGGCCAGAATTTTTGCCTGTTTTGTTCACTGCTCTACTTTGGCCAGAGAAGGGAGATAAAAGAAAAGAAGTTTGGTTGGGGCAGGGAAACAAAGAAAGGGAGAAAGGGGGAAGGGAACAAAGGAGAGGGAAAATACTTCCCTGGATTTCTCAGAGTTCCTACAAAAAAGATTCCTGAGACATAAAAATGTATATGGTATAAAAATAGAAAATACTAGCTTTCACTTTCTGCAGAAATATTGAACATTTTGCATATCATAAAAATTATATCTGTAGTCATTTTTCATAGCTAATTGCTCTGAAGTGAAACTTCTCTTATTTCCTTAAAAGGGCCAAAAGAAAGCCAGGCTAGGTTAAACCCCAAAGTACCAGAGAGACTTGGTCACTATCTCCCTAGGTATTTACATATCAAAAGTGATGAATTTCAGAAATTGGGCATATGTGAAAATCTTAAAATCTGCAGACAAACAGGGTTTTTCTTGCCCTTGGAATTATTTCAAAAGGTTATGGTAAGAACCCAAGGTCCCTTCTATCCAGTCTTAAAGGAATAAAAGGATTTTTCCCCCTCTTTCCTTTTGGGATGGGAAATACATGGTTCTTCATTCCTACGTATTGTATACAACCCACTTTGAAAGCCTCCATTGATTCTCATTGCTTCATTGAAGGTCTAGATGCGGGAGTCCAATGCTTCAATATTACTCTGGCTGTTGACCCAGTTGTGGGCATCAAAAAAGAACTCTTTTCCCTAACCCAGGTGCTCCGCTTATGACAGCATTTATATATGTAAAGCACATAACTCAGCAAAGAGTTAAGACGCTCACAGTTCTTGACAAAACAGACAAAAGTCTGCAAAATATTAAAGACATTTTTGTGATCAAATAATTTTATGCATTTCACACAGCTCCCCAGATAGGGACAAAGAACAGAGAGAATAGATGACCACATACATTATTATGAGGTTGTGTTTCCCCAAGTGAACAAATGCTTCTGAAAGCCAAGATGGAGCATATTTCAACCATGAAAGTGAAAGAATAAATCCAGCATAAATCCTAAGTTTAAAAAATGATTGGAGTCATGACCAAATAAATGATTTACTTTTTAAAGTGGAGTATAGCAGTCTATTAGGTAATTACTTTGATTTTAAATGTCTGTAAACCCAATTTCCATGATAGCTCATAATGGCTCAGAGAAAGAATGAAAAAATGCAGATGATGTCTGTCCTTACGTATTTATACAACCAAAACACACACACATATACACACAAACACAAACTACAGCCTGAATTCACAAAGCCTAATTCATCTGAGTTAATGTTTTTTGGTTTTTTTTTTTTTGTTGTTGTTGTTGTTATTATCTTTTTTGGGAGGGACTGGAAGCAGGGCCGAGCTCTGGGACTTCTCAATTTAAAAACTATTACTTCAAGAGTCTATAGGGAGGGCTGGTCCAGAAATATACTCCTGTATATGTCAATTTGTTTTCTTTCTTACTTTCCAAACTAAACACTTGAAAATGAGGGAAGAAATAAAATATCGTGAAGCACAGCTGTCTGTGGAACACATGTTTATGTCAGTCATCATGCTCATGATCTATTGCAGTAATAAATCAAGAGAACCACACTATTTGTGTAATTTATTACTGAAGTATATCAGCATGGTAAGGCCTCCGCGAGCGTGAGTTACAGACCTGAACCTGGCATCGTTGCTTTTATTTATTTCCTCTATTTAAGTTTGATATAGGAAGACAGAGTGGGAAGACCTGAAGTTGGAATTGAAAGCTTCATTTGCATAATTTTCTAAATGGCTTTGATAATGATACCATTTTAGCATTATTAAGACTTTTCACATTTGATTTGCTATTTTTGTTCAAATAAATTTAAAAAGTGAAAAAGCCTTAAATACTACTCCCTTTTGATGATGATCAGGTTGTTCAATTAAGCATTTCCTTTTTACTTCTTCCTATTTCATCATAAGCAAAATAATAGTATACTTGATCTCTACTAATATGAGGGAGCTACTTGTATTTTGTATTTCTTAGTTGGTGTTTCCTTACTTTGATATTTTAATTGCTTGAGAGTTCTAAGGAGCACATGAGGCCTTTCTTGAATAAACCACACATTAATCTTTTAGTCTTCAAACTTTAAGGATTTTTATTAACAGGTTAACTGTTTTCCTATCTATGGTATTTATTAATAATTATTTCCTCCTCTCATTTAATAAACATTTATTGGCCTAGATAAGAATTACTTCATTCACTAAATCTGTCTCATCAAAAAGCTGGGCTTGTTGATAAAAAAGGGGTATTTGTAGCCAAAGCCTGTTATCAATGGCCTCCCCTACACCCAGCTCAAGACCTCTGTCTCTACCGTGGTACCAGGCTTTTCAAAATTTTAATATATTTCAAGTAAGTAACTCTTTGCTATATGAAGTTTGAGGAGGCCCACACTGCTTGTATTATATATTACAGATATGTATAATTCCAGTAAACTATTTTATATAAAAATATTTTGTATTTTGTACAACATAATATTTATAACCTTGCTACTGAAAGTATGGGAACTTCTTAGAAATATACAATCTCTAGCTTAAAAACAGACCTACTGAATCAGAATTTGCATTTTAACAAGATTCCCAGTAGATACATACACACATTAAAGTTTGAGAAGTCCTGGTTTGTTAAGTAACGCAGTCCCTCAATATTAGCTCTATATAGTATACAGAAGGTACTCCTCTCACCTAACATAACTTTTGGTCTACATCAAGATCAACACTTATATTTAAAACACACTAAATATAAACACTCTTCTAATAGCAAAACTAGGGGGAAGGTACTGAATGCATGAGGACGTCCATTTTTGGAAAGATTGTGAACTTGTAAGATGACATGCTACAGATGGAAGAATTTGGGAATTTATTGCATATGGGTGTGTTTGATTTCTGACTCTACTATTACCAAGTAGGCAACCTCAAGTTGAACAACCTTTCTCTCAACTTCTTCACTGGCAAAATTGAAATAGCAATAGTTACTCTGGTGATAATTATATCAAAAGTGCACTAAAACATTAAAAAAAAACAATAAATGGCAGCTATCATTAAAAACTTATTATGAAGCAGCTTAAACATACAAGAGTATTGTGATAAAAATTTATAAATTTTTGGAGGGCAAAATTAAGTCAGTGTGCCATTGTCCCTGGAATGGAATGGCAGTCTTCCTTAGGGCAATATTTCCAATCTATATTCACTTGAACACTACTAACACGGTATATTAGACACGCCTTGCAAGACACTTAAGATGCTTTCAGTTACCTCTGACTCCAGAACCTGGGATAATCTATTTTGCCACAGTTGATGTTATGACCAACTTCATGTGAGCAAAGAGTTCACCTCATGCCTGTACCCAGATCCTCTTATCTCTTGCCAGGATGGCTTCCCTACTGTCCCTGAAGTATTAGATTCTAGCAAGACATGTGTGGTACCCACCATACGCAACCTGCAAGTGTGCAGAAAATTGATGATCAATGGGCCAAATCTTTGAAAAACAGAAAAGGGGCAGCAAACATATTTGTCTCCCTTCCTTGACACTCCCCAACCATTGGCCATGTTCACATGCTGTACTTTATGTGGCTTCTCTGAAGATGGTCCCAGGAAATGAAGTAGTCCATTGCACTTGATCAAGAGGTCCCAGCACTTGAGCACACCCTATATATGCTCTCTTTCCTTCTCAGCCCATTCTCCTTTCCCTAACCAAGAATCAGCTTATAAGCCCTTGCTGTTTTTTTAGGATCCAGCACTAAGAAAAAATTCTTAACATTTTTTGTCCTTATCTGAATGCAACTTCTGCTATCATTTATTTTGAATTGTTATGTAAATTTACTCATTGCCGTAAATGAAAATCCAATACCAGTTACCAGAAATAGACTGTAACTCTAAAAATACCTACAATGAAATAGAAACAGTTCTGTCAAATTAATAATTGAATGTTATTGAACACCAAATGTTCTGAGTACATTCCCTCTTCTCTCTCTCTCTCTCTAATGGGAGCAAGTATAACAGAGATGTTAAATATATAGTAGAAATAAACAGAAACTTTCTTCCTAAATCAGACTATTGAAAGAACATTAAGAATAGAATGATTTTCATGTATGTGATTAATTTTACATTGGTTTTGCTTCTATTTTAGCACCTAATTCTAATAAGATGAGTCCCATACTTTGGAAACAATGTGCTCAGTACAATGAAAGACCAAGATTATGGTGATTCCCATACAAACTTCCCCAGAAATTCTGAATCAGGCAAGAGAAGATACAGAGGTGGCCCCCATATTTTTTATTCTGCTGCATATGGTTTGGGACTGCCAAAACTGTGATTAAAAAATATATATATACCTATTTACCACAAATTTGATTGTACCTTGAGTAAATTCACCTCTCTTTCTTATGTTTATCATAGCCTATAGTGGTGGATTCCAGTTTTGACTGTGTATAAAACTCACAAGGAGAGTATTTAAAAATAACATCCATATCACACCTGGGAATTCTGATTTAATTGTTCTGGGGTAGTGCTCAGTCATAAGTATTATTAAAACCTCCCAAGAGAATTCTAGTATGTGTACCTGGCATTAAGAAAATATTCTACCTCCTCTAATATATCATTGACAAATTAAGACATGCATGCTCTCTTCTACTGACCAAAGTAGCATTTATTCTGGGTTATTATTTTTCATTCAACTAACAAGCTCTTTAACGTCCCTACTATGCAGAAGCCCAAGCAGTAGACAGGATAGCCAGTTGATTAGGCGCAGCTATTCTGAATTGCTAATGGAATCACATAAGATCACTTGAACCTCTTTTCCCACTTGTGCTCATCTCCAGCTCCCAACTTTGGAAATAAACATCTAGATACTTGAGCCTTCAGTATCTGGTATTATCATATATGCAGGATCAACTACCGATAATGCATATTTGCAGCTCAAATGGCAGTAGTCATAGGATTCTGTTAGTATATTAGTGGAAATATTATCCTAAGAGTCTTTGGTACCACTTGTTTTGTTTACAATTCCTCCTTTAAATGTGTATAACTATTTAGGTTTACTTCTCTCTAAGGTATATCATTAGTTAACATTATTTACATCTACCCTCCATATTTATTTATTTCTTGATCTTTCGTAATTATGCAACAACTCAGCTCATTTGCCTTCTGAACTTCATTTAATTTTAAGTTTGTCCTTTTAGTATTTTAACAATCTAATTGAATGTACTTTATACATTGATTATAAATCATATTTCCTTTGGTGATTTATTTACTAGTATATGCTAATAGAAACTATCTAGCATTTTGATTTTTTTCATTAGCTTTTTTATATTCTCCAAATCCTCATGCATATAAAGGATCTTGAGACAATTTCCCTTTAGATCTTAGGGCCACAACAAATCTACTTCTCCTGCTAAATGGTTTTATTCCATTCTAGCAAACCCAAGTGCTTATAACTTAACAGGTGGCCCCTAGTGCCTGTGTCCCTTAATACTGTTGGAAACTGCGAAGCCCACAGATAAATTCATGTTTCTACTTATTTACACCAGCTATTTTCTGGATGAATACACCAGTTGCCCTGGATACTGAAATACTCTACCTGAAATGATATTGTAAACATGCTTAAATCATATTTTGAAATAGATTTAAAATAAGTTAATTAGTTATAATCAGTTTGCTGATATTCTAAATGTTCTCAGAGAATCAAACAAAGAAAATTCAAGATATTGCCTTAAGCTTAAAAAAGTTCATGTCGTTTTTTGCATGTGAATCTAACAGGAGATACATATAAAAATAGGTTGCAGAACATTAAAAATAATAAGAAATTCATAGAAGAGAAAAAAATTATGTAGGTTACTTTAGGATTTCTTGAACTTAAACATGAACCTTTTCATTCTTCTACTTCCTTTCTTATCTGCTTTATTTCACCAAGGGGGGGGGGCGCATTTCATTGCTTATACCTGTGTTCACTTTGTAAGCAAAATTAATCTGGAGGAAACGTGCTCATTTAAAAATCTATCTATCTATCTATATCTAATCTATCAACCTACCTACCTCCCTCCCTACCTACCTATCTATGCAGGGTGGCTTTTCTTGGCTCTCTGTTCTTTTATTCTTTGTATATGAATTTCTACATTGAGGCAGGTGGGGCAGGTGGTTGCTGGTCTTTTGAAAAATTTGTCTGATGCCTAAAAAACTGAAAGCTTCCAAGAAATATTAAATGAATCCATCAGTATCAGATTCAGATGCTACAGGAACACCAGCTATTTTCTGGATGAATACACCAGTTGCCCTGGATACTGACCATTATTCTTCTCCAAGAACATATATCTTTTGAGGGAGTCCAGCTTCAGTAACACTTTAATTTGCACAACTAACCAAGCTGAACCATCACTGAAATGTATGTGGATTTACATCAAGGGATTCTGTTAGAAATAGACACCATTAACCCGACTATGATAACATTCTTATCTTACCAAATAGGAATGTCAATAGTACAGACCTGAGAAAATTACACTGAATGGTTGGGGCCTTCGAAATAGCTAAGCTTTGGTTTGGGCCTTTTGTTGTTGTTAAAGTTATTTACAATTTCATTTCACTCAGGGAAACATTTTGATAATTTCTGCTTTAGCTTACTCATTAATTTGCTCATTGCTTCAGCAATATTAGTTGAATACAGCTTTGCACCAGATTTTGGGTTATTTGCTTTTGAGGATACAAAGATAAAAAACAAATTCCCTTTTTTTCAGATGTCAGTAATCCTATAGAAGAGGCAAGGAGGCAATTTATAATTTACTCTAATTGATATAATTTGTGCTCTGATGTATAATTTGTTTACTCTGTTTTGTTTCACTTAACATATACTAGATCTCCCCATGGGAATAAATATATTTTTACATCATTATTTTTAATGAATTCATAGAAGTCTATTGTCTTGCCCTTTACTTTTATCACTTTTCTATTTTAAGTCACTTACTGTTCTAAAAGAGTAGCATTATTAAATCCTTATTATAATTTGAATAATATTTCACACTCAAGGATTTTTAAAATATATTATAATCATAATGTTGAATAGTGTCTCTTGAATTTAGAAAAATGCCAAAGGCAACAAAACACCTGAGCTTCCAGCAATCCTTCAGGATTCAGTAGTCAAAGGGCTTATTTGCAATGTACTTGACTGCAGTGACTTGTATAAAAGGCAATGGATACATGTTAATTCCTTATATTCTATTGTCTCATTTGTTGGAGTCCAAATCTGCAAAGTGCTTCTTCTAATGAACAGACACCCTAGATCTGTTGTGTCTATGGTCTATCTAGCTGTTGATAGGCCCAGCATTCCATGTGTACAAGGCTTTCAAGAGAAAGTAGAAAGATCACTTGCTGTCAGGAGATCTTTCTTCATTTCTCCCTTAAAAATAATTACTCATCTTAGTGGTTCTCGTTAGAGGCGGTTCCACCAGTTCTATGAGTTTGGGAAATCTTTGGTGTGTTTTTGCTTGATTGGGGATTCCAAGTATCATTTACTGGGCAGGGACCAGAAGTCTGGATGCCCTACAATAAACAGGACACTTCTGAACACTGAATTGTCTGAGACTTAGCCCTAGTTTTAAATGCCCTACAAGATATTCATGAAGGTGAAAAGCCTATTTATAAGTTTCTGAGCCTAAAATTTAACTCTATTTTTACAGAGTTGTTTTTTGTTCGTTTGTATTTTAAGGTGGTACCAGAGGTTGAACCAGGACTTTGTACATTGGAAGCTGACACTCAACCAACTGAGCTACACCTACTCCCCAACAGATTTTTTTTTAACAAATCAATTTTATTGTTACATATTAATAATGCTTAAATCCTTACAAAGAGTACAATCAATGGTGTTCGGCATAATCACATATTTGTGCATTCATCACCCAAATCATTCCCAGGGAACTTTCATTATTCCAATAATTATAATAAACAAAAAACAAGCAAACAAAACTCATCACTTCTCAATCCCTCTATGCCTTGCCCGCCATACATAGCTGTTATTCTTTTTCCTTCTCTTTAGTATATTTGTATTTATATTTTGTAAAAACAACCATATATGCAATATCCCCCATATTCGTGTTTTACTATCTTATACAGTCCCAAGTTGCAGTTTTTAGCTTTTCTTCTAGTAATATACATAACTTTAGACCTTCCCTCTAACCACTGTCATACCCATACAATAGTACTTCCAGTTACAAACACCATGATATGTTTTCACCATTTCTATTCAATTCCAAATATTTACAAACAACTTTTCACCAGTTCTGTACAGATTAACCCTCAGCTTTCCATTCTCTACCCTCCTTCTATTTTCTGGTGACCTATATTTGAATTATTAACTCCATGAGTTTATACACTATATTTAGTTCATAATAGTGCAATCATACAGTATTTGTCCTTTCGTGTCTGGCTTGCTTCACTCAACTTAATGTCCTCCAGTTTCATCCATGTTGTCATATGCTTCACAACTTCATTTCTTCTTAATGCTGCATAATATTCCATTGTGTATATATACCACAATTTGTTTATTCATTCTTCAGTTGATGGAGACCTGGGTTGTTTCCAACTTTTGGCAAATGTAAATAATTGCACTATTTGAACATTGGTGTGCAGATGTCTGTTCGTGTCTGTGCTCTCTGTCCTTCTGGGTATATACCTAGTAATGGTATTGCCAGGTTACATGGCAAGTCTATATTCAACTTTCTTAGTAATGCCAAACAGTCCTCCACAGTGGCTGTACCATCCTACATTCCCACCAACAGTGAATAGGCATTCCTATCACTCCATATCCTCTCCAACATTTACAGTTTTCTGACTTTTTAATAGAAGCCAGTCTAATAGATGTGAAATGATATCTCATTGTAGTTTTGATTTGCATTTCCCTGATTGCTAGTAATGTTGGAATTTTTTTCATATTTCTTTGCCATTTGTATTTCTTCTTTGGACAATTGTGTTTTCAAGTGTTTTGCACATTTTTTATTTGGGTAGTTTGTCATTTTATTGTTGAGCTGTGTGATCTCTGTGTATCATGGGTATTAACCCAACCCTTACCAGATATGTGATTGCCAAATATTTTCTCCCATTAAGTTGGCTGTCTTTTCAACCTTTGGACAAAGTCCTTTGAGGTGCAAAATGTTTAATTTTAAGGAGGTCCCACTGATATATTTTTTTCTTTTGTTGCTCATGCTTCAGGTATAAGCTTTAAGAAACTACTGCCAACCAGAAGAGCTTGAAGATGTTTTCCTACTTTTCTTTTAGAAGTTTTATAGTTATGGCTTTTATATTTAAGTCCTTGATCCATTTTGAGTTAATTTTTGTATAAAGAGTGAGATGGGGGTCTTCTTTCTTTCTTTTGGATATGGATATTCTTCCAGCGCCATTTGTTGAACAGACTGCCACAAAAGTGTTTTAATGCACACTATTTTTTTTCAGGAATGCAACTTCTATATAAATTGAGGGATAGCCACTTGATTTTATTTTAAGAATCCAACAATTTAAAAAATCACATCACTTTGAAGCAGCACTATTCAGGTTGAGTTTCCATTATACCATGCTTGAAATCAGTCTATCTCTGTACCTGTCACATAATTCTATATATACATAAAAACATCTGACCATTTCCTTATGTTTCTTCTTTATTTTTGAGTCTTTACGTACTGAAATATACTATTTTTCCCTGTCTTTTTTTACATTTTAAAAAATTTTATTGAACTGTATCGTTCACACATGAACATACATAATAAGTGTATAGTACAAGTTGTGAACTTACAGAACAAACATGCATAACATCATACAGGAGTCTCAAACATCAACCCACCACCAGCACCTTACATTGTTGTGAAACATTTGTTACAAATTTTGAAACAATATCTTCAAAATCTTACTACTAACTATAGTCCATATCTTACATTTGGTGTGTTTTTCCCTCAACCCACCCTATTATTATTTTTTAAATCTATATTTATTACAGAAGTTCTGAACTTACAAAACAATCATACACATGTGTAGAATTCCCATACAACACTCCTTCACCAACCCACCACACTGTGGTGGAACACTTGCTACAGATTATGAGATAATATCATCAGACTATTATCACCAACCATGGTCCATAGTGTACATATGGCATACTTTTTCATACTCCCCCATTATCAACATAGCACATCTTTGGCAGAGATGCATGAATATTACAGTATTGCTGTTAACTACAATCCATAGGTCACACCAATTGTATTTTTCCCTTGCTTTCCTACATTCCCACCACCCTGCAATATTGATGTACATCTGCTCTAGCTCACAGAAGGACATTCTTGCATATGTACCATTCTCAACCACCTCTGCGTTCACTGTGAAATACATACTATTTTATTATAAATCATTATATGCATATATATATTACATTATAGATGAGGTATTAAATTGACTTTTGAAAAGTTACCTATAATAGTAGACATAATGCACACATTTCCTTTTAGAATAGGAATGGGAGTGTTACCGATTTTTTTCCCCTAAAAAATGGGGCATTAATTTAAATACACATAGTCTACATTAGATGTTAGGCATAGGGACATTAGAAACTAATGTAGCCTTTTTGGGCCTCTGTTTCCTAATCTGAGAAATAATGTTGAATTGTTCCAGATAATGGTGGTAAGGTTTTTTGGTTCACTGAATTTTCAGTGACTACTAATGCTGACTTGATTTTTATATCAATGATTATAATTTTTAAATCCAAACAGTTTAAATTCTTTTAAAATTCGAACCTTCCTTCCTTCCTTCCTTCCTTCTTCCCTCCCTCCCTCCTTCCTTTCCTCCTTCCCTCCCTTCTTCCCTCCCTCCCCCTTCATTTTTGTAATAGGGAATGTTTTAGACTTGGCTAAGCCATTTAAATTTACTTTGTCAGGAAATGTACTCTTCTATAAATCAAACCTACAGTGTAAGTTTCAAATTCTGGCCCCTGAAATTTTGTAGCATCATTAAGAGTATATATCTATACAGAGTAGATGGCATATACCTATGTAGGTGAGATCTAGAGAGAGAGAGAGAGACAGATTTCTTGGTTAGTTTATAGAATGAAGTAATTCTATAATCACAAGGAAAATACTTAGTGCCATAAAAAAAGAATATCTCACACCCTTGTGATTGATCATACTTATACAATTAAGACTAATTTAAAAAAAACTTGCTCTCTTATTCTTACTCAAGAGTCCATCACATCAGAGTATATGTTTATCTAGGAGACAAAGTACCCTGAATCCTTTTCATTCATTCTTAGACCCTAGTATATCTGCCTGGGAATATACTCTGACAACAACATTGGATCAAGTTTCTAAAAGAATGTCATAGGTAAAAAACATCAGCAATTGCAATTCCTAGGAACATAAACATCTCATCTGCAGGGTTTGTGTCACCCATGTAGCTGATATCTTCCAAGAAATGATTAACACATACAGTGTAACTACAGAGAGAAAGGCTATAATCATGCTGTCTTAGCTCCTGTCAACATTAGTTATTGTTTCAGTCATTGGAAAAACAAAAATGACAGGAGCGATACAGAACAGAAATAAAAAGGAAACAGAATGAAATTACTGTGTTTTCTTTTTTTTCCCTAGTAACTAGACCATCCAGGAGTATTCAGTTGTTTATCACGTCTCTAACAGAGAATGTGATCCTCAACAGTATAAATATTGAATAGACTAACAATATAAATTAATGTAGCAGTATAAAATTAAGGTAAACATGGGCAACTATTATATTTTTATGAATATAAATAAGTATTGAAATACATGGACTTGTATTTTACTGAAACGGTGCTCTATAATAAAATAAAATTTAAAAACCTAACTAAGTTTGATAGAAGAAATTAAATATAGAAATGGGATTGTTAAACTTCAGTATTAGCAGATAACTTAAAGGAGAAATATAGTTTTAAAAACATTCTTTTCTAATTTCTTTTTTGTTATTTGGAAATAATTTGTTTCTCTGATCTACTGATTATTAAGGGGAAATATACTATTCCTGCAATAGACTAAGTGACTATCAGCCTTACCAAATCTGTACAAACACTTAAGCCCATGGAACAGCACGTAAAAAAATTATTTTCTAATCTGAACAAAGCTACATACCATATTTCGTTTTGAAGATTCATAGTAAGCTTATTAAAGACTTTAAGATTTGATGCACTAAGTAAGCCTATCAGACTTTGTTTAACCATTGTTTAAAAATGTACATGAACAAAGAGTAATTCCTATGATTATTCAATAGGAGTAGTGTAGCATTCTTCATACACACTTTGGGAGAGCTATGGCTCCAAACAGAGTTTTTGGCTCATGATACCTGGAGTTATAAGACTCTCTTCCAAACTTCAAAATTAGTAACTTAAATACAGATTGTTTTCTTTTCAATAAAGAGATTACTCTCTCAAATATTTCAGACTGTAATGTCCAGCTATTTTCCAATCAATTAAGTCCATTGGGACACTTTATCTCTCCATTCTTCCACCTTCTCTCTTCATTAAAATGAGAAAATATATAGGCACATCTCAAAGATATTGTGGATTCAATTCCAGACTATTGCAATAAAGTGAAAATCACAATAAAGCAAATCACGTCAATTTTTGGGTTCCTAGTGCATATAACAGTTATGTTTATAATATATTACAGTCTAGTAAGTGTGCAATAGCATTGTGTCTAAAAAAACAAGGTACATGCCTTGATTTTAAAATACTTCATTGCTGAAAGTAATGCTAACTGTCATCTGAGCCTTCAGCAAGTCGTAATCTTTTCATTGGTGAAGAGTCTTACTTTGATGTCGATGGCTGCTGACTTATCAGGGTGGTGATTGCTGAAGATTGGGGTCGCTGTGGCAATTTCTTAAAATAATATAACAATGAATTTTACCACTTTGACCAGCTTTTCCTTCCACAAAAGAGTCCTCTGTAGCATGTGATGCTGTTTGAAAGGATTTTACCAACAGCAAACTTTAAACTTCTTTCAAAATTGGAGTCAATCCTGTCAAACCCTGCCTCTGCTCTATCAATTAAGTTATGTGATATTCTAAATGTTTTTCATTTCAGTAGTGTTCACAGCATCTTCACCAGGAGAAGATTCATCTCAAGAAATCATTTCTCTTGCTTATCCATAAGATACAACTCCTCATCAATTAAAGTTTTATCACGAGATTGCAGCAATTCATTCACATCTTCAGGGTCCACTTCAAATTCTAGATCTCTTGCTATTTCTACCATATTTTCAGTTACCTCCTTCACTGGAACCCCTCAATGTCATTCATGAGGGTTGGAATCAACTTTATCCAAACTCCTGCTAATGCTGATGTTTTGATTTCCTTCCAGGAATCACAAATGTTCTTAATGACATCTAGAATGGTGAATCCTTTTCAGAAGGTTTTCAATTGACTGCCTATACCCATCAGAGGAATCATCTTTTATGTCAGCTATAGCCTTATAGAATGCATTTCCTAAGTAACATGACATGAAATTCAAAATTACTCCTTGATCCATGAGCTGCACAATGGATGTTGTGTTAACAGGCATGCAAACATTAATCTCATTGTGCATCTCCATTTGAGCTCTTGGGTGACCAGGTACATTGTCAATGAGAGTCATATTTTGAAAGGAATCTTTTTTCCTCTTTTTCTGAGCTCTTAAAATATTCAGGAAACCATGTTGTAAACTGATGTGCTGTCATCCGTGCTTTCATATACCATTTATAGAGCACAGGCAGAGCAGATTTAGCATTATTTTTTCTTTTTAGTTAGGCAGTAAAAAGAATTTATTTGGGAAATGGGGGGGGGGAGAATAGAGCTTGCTGAGAAATGGGAGAGAAAGAAGGAAATACACACCTAGAGGTACAGGCCCCTCTAGGCAGAGAGAGCCTAGTGTCATTCTTAAGGGTCTTAGGATTTCCAGAATGATAAATAAGCATTGGCTTCAATTTAAAGTTACCAGCTGCATTAGCCCCTAACAAGAGAGTCAAACTGCCCTTTGAAGCTTTGAAGCCAGGTGCTGACTTCTCTTCACTAGCTTTAAAAGTCCTAGATAGTATCTTCTTCCACATTACAAATTTGTTTGGTGTAGCCACCTTCATCAATTATTTTAGCTAGAGCTTCTGGATAATCTGCTGAAATTTCTACATCAGCACTCGCTGCTTCATCTTGCATTTTTTTATATGAATATGGCTTATTTCCTCAAACCTCATGAACCAACCTCTGCTAGCTTCAGACTTTTCTTCTGCAACTTCCTCACATCTGTCAGCCTTCATAGAATTAATGAGAGTCAGGTTTGTTCTAGATTAGCTTTTGGCTTAAGGGAATATCGTGGCTGGTTTTATCTTCTATCCAATCAACTAAGACTTTCTCCATATCAGCAGTAAGGCTATTTTACTTTCTTATTATTCACCTGTTCCCTGGAGTAGGTGAATTTCCTTCAAGAACTTTTCCTTTGAACTCACAACTTGGCTAACTGCTTGGTGCAAGAGACCTAGTTTTTGGCCTATCTTGGCTTTCAACACACCTTTCTCATTAACTTTAATCAGTTCTAGCTTTTGATTTAAAATAAGAGATGTTTCATCCTTCCTTTCACTTGAACTCTCATAGGCCATTGTAGGGTTATTAATTGGCCTAATTTCAATATTGTTGTATCTCAGGGAATAGGGGGAACCAAGGAGAGGGAAAGAAATGGGGGAATGTCCAGTCATTGGAGCAGTCAGAACAAATACAAAATTATCAAGTTCACCATCTTATATGGATGTGATTTGGGGTGTCCCAAATACTTAAAATAATAACATCAAAGATCACTGATTACAGATCACCATAACAGATATAATAACAATGAAAAAGTTTCAAATATTGTGGGAATTACCAGAATGTGACACAGAGAAACAAAGTGAGCACATGCTTCCGGAAAAATGGTACCAATGAATTTCTGCTATGCATTGTTGGCACAAACCTTCAATTTTTAAAATATGTAATAGGTGCAAAGTTCAATAAAGTGAAGCACAATAAAATGAGGTAACCCTGTAGTCCAAAAGTTAGAAGCACAGGCTCTGAAGAGAGACCAACAGGGATAAAATCCTGCTTATGCCAAGTACGTGGCTAAGTATATACATACATATATATATACATACAACTCAGTTGAATTAAGCAATGTTTAATGATGTAGATTCTGGTTTGACAAACTACCCCTAGCCAGTTGTCTGTTTTTGTAAATAAAGTTTTATTAGTACACTCCAATGTCCAATTATTTACATAGTCTCTATGGATACTTCAGCACTATCAGGGCAGAGTTCAGCATGTGCAACAGAGACTATAAATTGTGCAAAGCTTCACATAAATGTGCCTCACATCCCAGACCCTTCTCAATACATTTGGGGAGTAGGA
>PVKH010007869.1:0-19879 GCA_004027955.1 Chaetophractus vellerosus | reverse complement strand
GACCTGCCCTGCCCGTGGCGGCTTTTGCCTGTCCGTGGCAGCTTTTTGCCCTGCCCACGGCGGCTCCGGCCCGCCCATGGCGGCTTGCCATTCTCAAGGCGGTCTGCCCGTTAGGAGAGGTCCCCGGGAACCGAACCCAGGGCCTCCCATGTGGTTTCCCAGCGAGCTCTTTATCCACTGAGCTATCTAGCCGGGCCCATAGATTTCTTAACATTTTCTACAAGGAGATCTTGTCTTCTGTGAATAAACACTGGTTTACTTCATATTTCTAATATGTAAACCTTTTATTTATTTTCCTTGTTTTATACATTGGCCAGGACCCCCAATATAATATTGTATAAAGGTGGTAAGTACAAACATCCTCACCTTTTTTCCCCATCTTATGAGGAAAGGATTCTGTCTTTCACTTAGTGTGATGTTAAAGCCAAGTCTCTCATAGATGTCATTTACCAAGTTGAGTCTGTTTGTTATTGTTATTGGATGTTGAATTTTTTCAAATGATTTTTCTGCATTTAATGATATAATTATGTGATTTTAAAAACATCTGTTGAGGAGTGGGTGTAGTTCAGTGGTTGAGTACTGTTCTTCACATGTACAAGGTCCCAGGTTCAATCTCCAGTACCCCCTTAAAAAATTCTCTTGATATGGTGAGTTACATTCATTTATTTTCTCTTATTCTTGCCATCAAAAAAGTGAGTACTAGAATTCAATTAGTAAGATCGAAAGGAAAGGAGCAGAGGACCCATTGACTGCTGGTCTTGTGAGAAGGTTTTCTGGGAGCTGCTACATGACACTTCTGCTCAGATATTTTGGTCCAGGCTTAGAGACATGGCCATACCTAACTGCAAGGGAGGGTGAGAAGTGCAGTTTTTATTCTGGAAGTCCATTTGCCCTAATACTTTTTTTTAGGAGAAAGGGGCAAGTAGATGTTAGAGTAGAGTACTATCCCATTATCTGATTATGATACATTTTGTTTAGCCAAACCACTACAGTTGAATATTTGGGTTGTTTCTTTTTTTTTTCTGTTTTAAACAATACTTTGATGACCATCCCACTGCATACATCTATACTAGCTGCCTATACTCATTAAAATTTACAACGGGTATAACCCTTGACCCAACATTTGTACATATAAGAATTTATGCTAATTACCTTTTTAAAAATGAGAGTTTCAAACTATCCCCAAAGCAGAAAGAGGGTATTTCCATTCATAACTATATCTTTCAAGGAATTCTGTCATCAATTTGATTTGGTACAGATGCTAGCTAATAGTGACACCAATTTAAGATGCTATCTATTCTTGATCCTTCTCTTTTCTTTTATATAGTTCAATTGGTTGAAGTATGCTGCAAATTGAGACACAACGAATCACAGGCTCAATCCGTATGGGTATTCACAGGTACATATTTACAACCAAAGCCATTCACGAGTGAGAAGGTTTGTTTAAATAATCATTGACACTTAGAGTATGGGTTACTAGGAGATAGTATGAGGGCTGAGAAGGAGTATTGATGCTTAATGTATATAGAATTTTTAAGTAGCTTAGCTGTAAAAGTGTGGAAATAGGTAGAGTTGATGGTAACACATTACAGTGAGTATAACTAACACAGCTGGTTTATAAATGGGATTGTGGCTGAAAAGGGTAGTTTAGGGATGTAAATGTCAATTGAAAGAAAACTAGAGAATAATCTAGGGACTGAATAACATGGAGGTAGATGAGGATTGTGGTTAATACAACAAATATAAGAATGTTCTATTAACTAGAAGAAATGTACATCACTATTACCAGGTGGTACGAATATAAACATGCATGGGAAAAACTATTAATGTAACTTATGGACTGTAGTTAACAACAATATTGTAATATTCTTGCATCAATGTCAAAGGAGGTACTGTGATAATAATAAGAGGGTATGGAAAATATACCAAATGTACACTATATAGATCGTTAGTGGTGATAATCTGATGATGTTCTTTCATAATCTGTAACAAATCTTCCGCAACAATGTAGGGTGTTAGTGGAGGGGTGTTGTATGTGCATTCTGCACATTATGCATGATTGTTTTGTAATTTCACAGCTTCTCTAGTAATATATATATATATTATAGATATATAATCTTTGACAGAATTCAGAGAATTAAATGTCTGTTTTTCTTCAAAGTAACTTTTTTCCAGAAGCTAGTTATTGGCTCCAATGATGTGCTCTTGCTTAAAATATTTTGGCAACTCAATTTGTGGAAGACACTCTTAACTCGTCTCCATTGATGGCAATTAGTAATCCTCTGAAGATGGATCTGAATTGTGATAAAACCAAATGTCATTCAGAGTCAAAATTGGCAAAATAGAAAGAAAGATCAAACTAGGTAAGCCACTTTCTGTCAAAATGTGTGACTTTCTCACACAATGTATAAATTCACTTCGAATGGAATTCTATTATTATAGATATTAATAGATTTTAACTAGCATTGCCACAGGTTGCTTATAACTAAATAACATCTCATTAAAAAGAATTTCTGTCTTTTGTAATAAAGTGCAGTATTAGAAAGAGCACACTAGACCAAGAAAAAGCAAATTCCAACTCTGACAGAATCTACCCACATAAACCTGGTATAAAGCATTTAATCCATCTGAGATGCAGTTTCCCTAACGTAAAATAGTCAATTAGATTCAGTAATTCCCCAATCCAGGTCCTCATCAGAATCCCATTTGTATTGTGTGGGACAGAGTGTAAACTATAATGTTTATATTTTATGTAACATTTACATAATCTAAAGTATTTAAAAATTAAAAAATAAAGAATCCCTTTTGTTTTAGATATCTGGGCACCACCACTGCTGATTCTGATTCAATTACACTGAAGTAGGTAAGTCTCAAGAATTTATGTTTTTAATGTCTTGTGTGCTTTTATTTGTTTGTTTTCTTTTAACTTTTTTTTTTAAAAGAAGCTTTAGATTACATAAATATTACATCAACAATACAGAGGATTCCCATATACCCCATCCTCTTCCCCTCCCACACTTTCCCACGTTAACATCATCTTTCATTAGTCTGGTACATTAGTTACAATTGAGGAACGTGTATTGAAACACTGCTACTAACCATGGACTATAGTTTACATTATAGTTTACATATCTTGAGTGCTTTTGATGTTTGTGGCAACAAGTCAGTGGATAAGCTTTGGAGACTATTGGAATATAGAATCTTTGGAGTCTTTTCTAATTCTAAAGTCCTATGATTCTGCAAAAGCACTGAAGATTGGTGGTTCTACATCACTTCTAATCAGTTCCTAATGACCACAGTTGTTGCTGATTAGAATTAAAGGAAGAGTCATTTCAAATTAAGAAATAATTATTGAAATAAGAGTCCTTAATATCAAATAATTAGTGCTAGCAGCAACGAATAAAAAAGCATTCAATTGCTCCTGCTCTAAAATTCTTAGGAATATTGACAATTTTCCACTCATTCCTTTAGGGAAGTAAAAGGAAAAAAAAGTTGAACTTATTCAGAATTCTATGTACTTTGCCCTTTAGAACTAGATGGTGTTGCTGAAAGTAATATGGATGCCAGCACATTACAATATATAAATATCAGAACCTGAATATAAATGTGCAGTGCATCTCTGGCCTTTGGAATATTAAAATTCTTGATGAGCTATGGACACACATTTTAAGTTAAAAAAAGGGGGGGGGGCTTTAAGTTATGTTATGAACCCACCAGGAAAGAACAAAGTCTTATTTGATGTTCGTATAGCACTCAGTGCATGTTGAAGTTCAATAGCCATTCAATAAGAACATTAACGACATATATGATCAAGAATTAAGTAGTGCCGAAAACTAATAATTCAGTAAGGAGCTAGTTATGGCTTTAATACCATGCAGTATTTTATAAATATATTCATAAATCTTTTTGTATTTAATTGTTTTGTTTGTATTTTATTTAACTCATTTAACAGATAAAATGAGTATTAATCTGTACTTTAATTTAACTTAAGTTTATATATTCATCTCATATATACATAACTTAAGTTTATATATTCAACTCATTTATTTATACATTTGACAAACATTTATTCAGTACCTACCATGTACAAAGCACTTCCCTGGCATCTTAAAAAATAAATAAACAAATAACCTACCCTTTTCTTACAGATTGCCCCCGCTTTTTTTTTCTCTTCTCTTTAACTCACCCCAAGTATTTCTACCGTATGTATCATCCACCTCTTGCCCCACCAGCCATGCTTTCATAGGCCTCAAAACCCCTCAGTCCCCAAGAACATGCTGTATTGCTTTCAATCTCTTGACAGTAACCATTGTATTTCCATCTCTCTTCTCCAAAAGAGCTTCATTATCTCTTGCTACAGACCTGTCAGCTTTGGAATTCAAGCCAGTCCCCGTGGACATTAATCCTTTCCTCGGTTTTGGGCTTCTCATGAACTAGCATTCTATCATGAACAGTCTTATTTTACCATCCTCTTCACTCCTTTTCTTTGCAACTCACCTCCCTGAGGAAAACTTCCTCATCTTGGAGAAGGAAATACAGAATCACACCCATACAGTGCCTTCTTCACTCTCACAGAAATAGAGAATCGTATAGCCTTCACTTAGTGCAATAATGACATGGAATATCATTATTACCTTGACTGCCTACCTTATATTATTATTATTGTGTTGAGTGCCTACCTCATATAGGGCATTGTCACAGCGTCTCAGGATATAAAGGGCTAAAATATAACCCTTGACAAAATAGGAGTTTACAATCTATTTAGGGAGATAAGACAAATTAAAGATCACAGTGCTAAGAACATAGGCTAAGTTCAATTTAGTGGAATAAATACAAATGTGTAGTAGCATCTGAAAGTACTCACTACAACTTAGATGCACTGGATTATGTACACACACATACATGCACTTTACTTTTCTTTAGCTGATTTCATCACTTTCTGGTGCTCCTACTTTCATTCAGTAGCCAAATTTTAAAAAAATTTACGCACCTATTTAATGTAACTCAGTCTTTTCTCGTTTACATCAGGAAAAGACTGTTTGGGAGAGTAACTAGGCAGACATGTGGGCTTTTTCTCTCCCTCTCTTCCTTTCTTTTCCCCAACTTGCCTGCTGCAGTGTGCAAGGTTATATCAACTCTTCCCTCTAGGGGATCCCTTGTTTATTCTGGAGAGCTGAGTTATCTTTCCCACAGATCAGGCTTCCACTTTGGCTCTTGATGACACTGCTGAGACTTGTACCCATCCATTTACTTCTGTCCTCCACCTGAGATGGTTACTTGAGACTTCTTGAAGTTCTTTCACCCCAAGGCCATGCCTTGATGGGTATATTGTCTCAACCTCGGTGTCATGAAGGAAACTACATGGAGAAATGACATCTTATACAGGTCTTGGGCAGCCAAGAGAGAGGTAAAGGGAGAGGGGAGAAGGAAGGGGGAAGCACACTGGAGAGAACTGAAGGGAGTATAATTAAATTATTGTTGGAGTTGGAGGAAGGAATTGGCAAGGCATGTGCTGGGGTCACATCATAAACAGCCTTGTATGCATTGAGAAGTTTAGAACTTATCTTAAATGTCATGATTTTAAACAAGAAAGTCCATTAAACTCCAGAGACACAAGCAGAAATTAAAGTATACAGGCAGCAACTGAAAATAGTTAATGGTGAGATTAGAGACCAGAGGATGAAGTGACAGGTTCAGGGACATCCCCTTCTGCAGGAGGACAGGAGTGAGTCAGCTTTGCTCAGCATTGTATCACCACTACCTGAAACATAGAAGACATTTTTTTTTTCTTGAATGGATGGAATTTTTATTACTAATGTAATAAAATTCCATCAACATTCCTCGAAAGATGGCTCTGTTTATCAGGCTTTCCATGGGAAATTGAGCTCTACTTCATTTCTAATATTAAAAAAAAAGTCACACCCTGAACTATTTCAGCTTCTTTGAGTAAGGATGTGAATAGTTGAAGCACTAAGGACAAGCTTTATTCTGTTTGTAGTCTGAGTCTGTTGGGGGGCCCTTTGAATTGTTTGCCATCACTTAGCACACATTACCTGCTGAAACCGCTGCAGGATACAGTTGCCCAGATCAATGACTGCAACAACCCCCTTTTATCCTTAATTATGGTTCTAACTCTGCAACCAGTCGAGCTTCCCAAAATGAGAGGATACAGAGAAGTCCCTCCACTGCCAGACCATGTTCTCTTTAGCATCATCAGTTTTCATGCTGAGGGATTTCAACCATATGTAACACTTCTGTCATTTTATTAACATAATGTACAGGGTCATCTAACTCCATTTTAATCTATTTTGAGGCTTTAGCATTAAATTTCAAATATATATATAAACACCTAAGAAAATGTGTGTTGAATCTCAGTATCATCATATACACATTGAGGTATTTGAGTCATGGTAGTGAAGATTTAAATTATAGCCCTCCTCCCCCCAAAACATGCAGTACTTTCTTTACCTCTGTGACCATGTGTCTGGTATTTTATAATCATTTCATTTTATTGTTGCAAAATTATTGCAATAGCCTAACAGTAACTATTGTCAACTCTATTTTGCCGGTAAGGAAAACAAAGAAACATTCTCTGAAAGCTTCAATAACCTATCTAAAGTCATTCTTTTAAAAAGCTAGACAGGACTATCTGACCCAAAAGTCTTTGGCCTGTCTGTAGCAGCCTCTCAACAAACTCCTGGGACCACTGCTTTGGCAGGTCCACGCTCCTAGAGAAGTCTTAAGTGGGCATTTATTGGTTATTTATTGTGTTACTTTGCGCCTCTGTGCCCAATGTTCTATTTTTTTTATAAAGACCTGAATATGAAAATACTCCTGGAATAAGAGGAGATGTGCAGAGGAGTAGAACTAGAACATGGCTTCTATTTCTTGTGAGAGCAGTAGCAAGAATTTGGAGGTGCAATATTGCATTTGAGTACTGTTAACAATTCAGAACATTTTTTCTGGTGTTCAAGGTCTAACTTAAGTGGCAAATGTTGAGAAATTCGTTGTCTCTGTCTTATCGGACCTAAGTGATTCACAAAGGCACGTCAACCTTCTCCAAGCTTTGTCAAGTTGTTGCTTTCTAAAAAAACCACTGATTTGCAGGGGTTGTCAATAAATAAACAAAACTGGATCAGATTTAAAGAAAAGGAAATAGGCAAAACAAAGCACAAAGCAAAATGTCTCCCTTTTCAAAGTTGAATTATAAACTTCACTAAACGTTCTCTGCTGGGTTCAGAACTATTAAAATATCAAAGCTATTAGATATGTGCGGACCAAGGGCTCTCCAAATAAAATACCCCACAAGGCTTCCCTGTGCAGGAGGACCGATCCTTTACCCTTAGAAGGTTTTCTGAGTGTAGAAATCTTGGGACATTCTCTCTTAGTTAGAGACTGTCTTAGTTTGCCAGATCTGCCAGAAAATACCATACAATGAGTTGGCTTAAGCAAGAGGAATTTATGTATCTTTTGGAGGCTAGAAATCCAACCTCAAGGTATCACTAGGCCGTGTTTCCTCTAAAGTCTGTAGCATTCTGGTGGTGGCTCAGTCTCTGCCATCATCACATGTGATCTATCTCTTTTTGTCTCCCCCTCTGGTTTCTATGTTTGTGTCCAATTTTCTTTGCATATAACTATGTCAGCCATATTTGATTTAAGATCACCCTCATTCAAGTTAGTCACCCCTTAGCTAATAACATAGTCAAGGATCCTATTTACAAATGGGTTCACACCCACAGGTTAGGACTCAAATATGTCTTTTGTGGGTGGCAGGATTCAATTCCCAACAGAGACTGTATGTTTGTTCAGAATAAAACACTTAAACTGGATGGATAATTTATTAGAGAAAATAAAGGATAGCCCATGGAGCCTGAAATGACTCTGGCTAAGAAACAGAACATCCATCAGGACCCAAAGCTTCCACCCTCCTCCCTCCCTCCCTCTCTTCCTTCTGCCCTTCTTTTTCTCTGTTTCTTTTACACAAGGGCCAAATAGTCATCTCAGTCTTGGTTTTAAGTTAATTTCCAGTTCAGGGGTCCAGTAGACTCACAGAATCCCCACAATCTATTTCTCAGTGCCTGGGAGAAGGGATCTGATTGGCCCAGTCCTGGTCCGATCAACTGTGGGTAGATGGGCACAGTCATGAAGGTCACTGCTGACTCCCTGGAAACTTTGGGAGTAGCCGCAATGAGAAGAAGCTGCAGCATCACAGCTTTGGGGTGTTAGAAAACAGGCCAGAGAGCCTGAAGGTCCTTCATTCTCCCAGCAGGCAGAGCGCATCAAGTTAATTCCCTCAGAACATACATTCTGATTACAATATGCCATAATTGATTTCTAATGCCCAGAGAGATTGGTTTCACCATCACATCTATCCAAATCGCTCTCCATCAACACACTACAGAAGGATTAATTTGGGTTTAGTCTTTCAAAAGATACACAGTACTCTTCAATCCACTTCTACCACTATTTCCCCACCCTCCCTTCCTGTCTGCCACCTCTCTGAAGCATACATCAGAGATAACTGTGTAAACACGAAGAACATAATATTGGTCTGATGGCAAGAAGGAAAATAATCCCTCCCTCTTGCTTTCTTCCAAAGGATGTTGTTGATAATGAATATACTACTGTTTGTTGAGTACTTTGCGTTTCTGAGAAGGCAGGCACTGAATAAATACAAGGTATTATCACTATTATTACCATGTTTAACATGTGGTTGGTAGTGGGAAAGTTCTTTTACAGTTCTAGCTGTAAAATGTTTCCTCCCTCTTTAAAGCTCTTCCAGAGGCTTTGAACAATGATACTAATGTAACAATTCAAGGACATCACTGTGTCTAATGAATAACAGCAACCTTGATTAATGGCACTTGTTCAACATCACAATGACAGAAGTAAGAAGTGTAAAAAAATAGAGTTCCTGCCTACTGTGATTTTTTCCCTATTACAAAAAAAAAAAAAAAAAAAAAGGCATCACCAGAGCCAGATTATTTTTTTAGAGCTGGATTTTTTTTTATTACCTTTACGTCTATTCAACTGCGTTGTATTTTTCATTCGACAAGTAGTATGCTTTTGTCTCATGCTGGTGCTTGCTATCAAAGTGCTATCACTCAAGAGATCTGCTGTAGGATTTGCTAAATATCTCCGAAATCAGCAAGCCTACTGCTGCCCTGGCACTAGGCCTTTGCCCAGGGTGAAAAAGAAAGAGCGTGGGGGAGGGAAGGAGGTCAAGCATTGCTGAAAGGCACAGTCTGATCACAGCTGACAAGCAACAGCCAGGTGCCAGGAATATCTATCACAAAACCATTGGTGAATTGCAGGTGACTAGAGGCATACTTCACAGTGCTGTATCAGAGTTTATGTATTTTACTAACCTTATTTCATTGGGTTGAGGCTATACAGTTTTATGAGTCCCCCAGTCCTCTACTCGTTGGAAATAAATTCCTTTTAGGCTATATATCAGAGAATGACATTGGCTGTTGGCCCATCTTTCTGGGCAAATGCACTGCCTGTATTTCTTCTTTTTCTTTCTTGGCCTGAGGGTAGGGTACAGGGCGTGGAGGTGGGAATGTTTCTGTATGACAGGCCAGGAAGGAAAAAGCTTGCAGTTCAAGGTGAGGGAGGCAGTGCAACCGAAATGCCAGCCCTAGCCTCTTGTTACATCCCTGTCTTGCAAATTGTTCAATCTGCTGGTGATTTGAATGGTTAGCACTACTGCCAGCTATCTCTGCACTCCAGCCTTTCTCTCTCCTGGAAGGAACATCTGGGATACAGACTTTACAAACAGTAATAATAACCCTACTTAGCTTCCACATTTTTGCAGTTGTTATTATGTCATCATGGTAAATGACCATAATTGACCCCAACAATGAAATGTTGCCAATATTCACATGAATAGCAACTGCACTTGCACAGGCTAGCAGACATGTGCTTTGCAAGTAAAAATTTTGCTGAATAGCTGAAATCTCGGGTTTGCTTGGGGACTTGAGAATTTCTGAATCATAATAGAAAAAGATTTGTTTCTGAAACTGAAAAGAGCTGCATATAGGAACCTAAACAGGAGGTCAGGGGTAAGTAAGTGTTAAAGAGAGATTTCCAGGATTTGCTGGAGCCCTGAGGCTGATTTAGATGCAGAGTGATGAGTCATGGGACTCTTCACCTCAGCACCTAGGTCTTGTAATTCTATATTCCATCTAAAGGACACAACACACACACACACACACACACACACATGCATACACACTTACTCATGCAAAATTCCAACACCACCACCACCAACAACCCAAAGTTTGCATTTATCTTTCCTGACCTTCTTCTCCTCCAAAATTGGTATGCAATAAGGATTTAACAAGACAGAGAAAAAAGAAGCGACAATGCTAAAACACATATTCATTCTCTGCCTATGTGCATTTTAATAGTGCTGAGGTTGCAATTTCAGTTAAATTACTCTTGACGATTTTTAGCTGATTTGTTTCAGAAACCAGGATCATTCCAAGATGATTGTTTCAATAAATGAATAAATGGGTGAATAAATGAATGAAATCTATCTACCTGCTCCTATTTCCTAAAAAACCCATTCTGTCTCCTATTAGGTATGATGCCCTAAAAGAAAACACAACCCAACACAGAAAGAAGGGACCTTGAAAGATGGGACCTTGAAATGATCCTTATATAGATTTATGTAATCTAAAAAAACCTTGTCTGGTTCAATCATTGTCATCCATATCTACTTAAAATTGCTCACACAGAATTTTAAAACCTGCCCCCAAATCTTCTCTTTATTCCTTCTCATGTTCCAGAAAAAAAAGCTGCTCTTCAATTCTGCTACTCTACTTAACATGAGCTGCTTTGGGAGACAGCAACTAGCAGTTTCACATCATTGTTGCTATTGAAATTAAGGCAGATCATGAATTTTCCTATAATAAACAAAAAATAATGGAAACTATTCAACTCTACCTATAGGGAAGTTGAGAAAGAATCTTACCTGGATGGTCTTTAGCATTTTAGATCAACTGTTTAGAAGAGGAGGTTTCCTGTGGTTTCCTATGGTTTCCTACGGCATGAAGAGTTGTCTCCCCAAGGATGACCTAGGATAACCACAGGACAGGACACAATTGCCTTTGGCCCCCATCCTGATAACTCTCCTATCTCCCGATTCTCCAGTTGACCCTCAGCTCCATTTGATCAGTGGCTCCTAGCATATGTCAAAGCCCATGGTTTCCACCACTCCTCCCCCATGCCTCACCCTAACCAGATTTGTTTCCTCTTAGTCTCACTCTCTCAATCCAGTCAAAATTCCCTATTACACTAGTGTGGCTAGGTTAGATGTTAAAAGAAACTTATCAGATTCATGATTTTAACAAAAAATACTGGGTATGAATAACTTTAATCCTCCTAATGAATATTTTTCAGTTTGTGAAAGAACTGTACTTATCCAAACTAATCTCTTTATTGTGAAACGGGCACTCAAAAGATGTTTTGTACAAGGAGGACTGTTTGTCTATCAGACTGTCCCCTGATTCTACTCTGGCATGCTAAAAGCCAGCAACTGGATACTTTATTTCTGAAAAGTTCCCTGACTTGGATTTGGATTTCAAAGCCCAAATTAAAGTGTCTTAACTTTCCTCTTAACAGATAGATTTACGCTAAGGTTACTAAAGGAAGGGGCACATATTTTCTGAACAGTGTTTCTTGTTCCTCTCTTTCCTTCTTATCTTTATTAAAACAGAAGGGAGCTAGGAAGGGAGAGGCCAAAGGGCAAACAACCACTCTCTGGTTTGACCAGTGGTTCTCACTTAATAACCAACTTACTACATTGTTCGAATGTACAAAGAAAATTAAGATTTTCATTTTTTATTCTTAAAAGATGCCTATTAAACCCAGATGACAATCTTATTTTTGAAACATGTGGTCATTTACTATAATTGACTTCATCTTCTTGAATACCCACCCTACAGATTATCATTATCTTTCATTTCAAAATGGTCTATTTGGGGGTACATATTTAGTCTTTCAGAGTTTTTCTCTTTGCCTCCAATTGTCCCCAGGTAGGATTGGGGTATATGGAGAGGTAGGTTACATTCCTTTGTATGGGGGTTGGGAAGGAGAGAGAAAGAAATGGATCTACAATCACGGGCCCATGCACTGCACTCTGGATTTTGGAAAGATTCTTTTGAGGGGTGGCTGATTCAGACTGGTACGGTTTAGTTTGCAGGGACCTTTCTAACAACAGATATGGTACATGGGACATGTTCTCATAGCTGATGCTTATGGTCTTATGCATTTGCTTCTAGCCACATATACATATACCCTATCCTTTGTGACCTCTTTTTTTCAAGCCCCAGGATTCTGCTGGTTCAATGGACTATCTCAGACCTTCTCTTTCCCCTTACCAGGGTTTATTGGTACTTCTGAGTTACCTACACAATATGTATACCCATGGAAAACCAGGAGAATTACCCCATGTCTAATTGAACAAACAGGCTTTGGATATAGTTCTGGGACAAATGTTTGGTTTCTCCTAGGAGCTTGCTTCCTCCCCTTGGCTAGTTCTAAGAAAAAAGGCCACTGGCACAAATAGTGTAAATTATTTAGTTTCTGGATGTTTCTACCTCCTTCAATGTTATCCTCCAAATTTGTCCTGGAATGGGAAGCTGGATCGTGTGTCCCACTGCATGTTTGCATTTCTCACTCTTGTAGCCTTTCTAATTCCCTTGAATTGCAAGGGCTGGCTTTTCATCATGTCAGAATCGCAGCACATGGTAAAGCTAGGAGCTCAATGAATTTTAAAATCTTTCTTTTTTTTCTTTCCCAAGAGTTTTTTGACTTTTAAGATTGTTTTATCACTAGGTGCTCAAAAATTCTATTTTGATAACAAAAAGCTGAATGTTGGCTCTCTATTTCCCTTCACATTCTGGTTATATCATGCCTAATCTATTTTAGATAAAAATTGGTATTCTGGGTGACTAGAAGGAATGTCCTAAATATGGAAATGGAAAAGAAGAAAGAATGTAATAATATTTTAAAACAACATTATCCCTGTTACATATCCTTAATATTTCCAGCTAATGCCTTTTCTCCTATCATCTTAGGTGGCTTTGGGGGGTGATGTCCTTACAAAATGATATGATGAATGAGAATTTTCCCCAAAACTTCTCTCAGTTTTAGTTCCTGACTCAAATATTAGAAGATTATTTGTAAGGGAACAATTTGATACCTTTGTCTTGTCATCATTAGACTGTGAGTTCCCAAAATGCAGGGAATAAATCTTGTTTATTTTTGAATCCTTAGGATCTAATATAAATATTAGCAAATGACCAATAAAAATTGGTTGAAAGGAATCCACATTTTATTAAGTACTTCTTAAATTTGAAGTGAATGTTCTTCCTAGACTGAGAGTCAATTTTAGATAGTTTCTATTTCTATAGTGTTTAAAAAGTGATACTTTTAATTTTACTCTTGATACCTCCTAGATCATCTCATTTAGACTCATGGCTTTAATACAATTTATACACTGAGGATGATGTAAAAATTGTGCTCCAGCCCAGATCTCTTCCCTGAGCTCCAGACATAAATATTCAACTGGTTACTTGACCTCTCCACCTAGTTGTCCAAGACTGGGCAACTGACCAGCCCCTTCTACTCCTGTTCCTCCCACAGAGTCTTGTTTTCGTCCTTGAGTCCTGTTTCCCACACAGCAAATCCAACCCATCAGTAAAGCCTATCTCTTTTTCTTCAAATTATATTCAAAATCCAACCACTGGAATCCTATTGTCATCACCACCACTATCACCATCTCTTACCTGGATTATTACAATTTCCTCCTAACTAGTCTCCTTGCTGTCACTCATGGAGTCTATTCTCAACTAAGCAATTGGATCACATCCCTCTTCTCGACCCTGAAATGGAGTTCCTCCTTACTCAGAGAAAAAGTCCATGTCCTTACTAGTTGCTATTAGGCCCTAAATGAAATGGCTTCTTGTTACTTATGTGACTATATCTCCTACTGCCTTGCCCCCTGCTTAATCCAATCCAGTCATACTGGGCCTCTTGGTATGTACCCAGCAAGCATGGTGCCAATTCAGGGACTTGTACTTACTGCCCTTTTCCCTAGGATGATCTTGCTCCAGATATCTAAATAGAAATGCCTTCTCCTCCTTCAGGTTTCTGCAGATGTGTCCTTACCAATGAGGCTTTGGCTGACCACCCTAAAATAATACATTGCCCCCAGAACTCCCTATTCCCCTTTCCAGCTTTTTTTTTTCCAAAGCACTTATCACCATAAGAACACTATACTTTTACTTACTTATTTATTACCTATTTCCCCTCCCTGGAAAAATTCTACATTAGGACAAATATATTTTATCTGTTTTATTCATAGCGGTATCTCCAGCACCTAGGACAAAATTTGACGTGTGTAAGAACTCAATGAGATAGTGTTGGATGAATGTATGGGTGGATGGATGGATAGTTTTCTAGATGGGACCATGGCAATATAGGGCCCCATTATTCATTTTTTTTTCTACCACCAAAGGAATTTCTGCAGATATTTTAAGCTAGAGTGGGAAGATTTTAAATAAACTTGCATCTCCTTATTCTTTGGGGATTAAGTTCTAGACCCTAAAGTTTCAGCAATGAACAAAATAGACATGATCCCTACTATTAAGGGCTTGCTTCTAGAAATATCTTCCAAGGTATTATAGGTTATCAGGATAAGGTATAAATTGGGTCCTTAATTCAACTGCCCAGCTAGAGACATTTTTAACAATCCTCCAGAACATGGGCAATGATAGAATAATATTGGTAATTATAATTACAGCTAATACTTATAGATCATTTATTATGTGCCAGGCATTATTCTAAACACTTATGTAAGTTCCCCAACCAGAAACTACATTTCTTTTAGACCTGGGTGTGGCTATGTTACTAGATTTGAGCTGATAAGATGTGAGTAGAAATGATGTATATAAATTAAGATCATTGCCAACATGGAGACAAGGTGCTTTTATCCGAACTTTGGCTCTTCTTTTCATGAGTGGAGTTACATATGTGCCAACAACTCAGCTTTATCTGTGTAGATGATGGTGAGGCAAGATGAAAGGACCCTGGTTCCTAAAAATGCTTGTGGAGCAGAACTAGACCCCCATCATAAACTGGCCTGACAGTTACCCTAGAGGCAAATAAGCTTCTGTTCAGTTAAGATATTTGAGATTTTGTGGTCTCTTTGTTATAAGAATATAGCAATTACCCTAATTAATACATTCAGTTTTCTGAGGTGAAACGATAATAGCACAAACCAGGCACATGTAGAATTTTATTTCTATATTGTTTTTCATGACTATTGTATTAGTCAGCCACAGGGGTGCTTTTTGAAATATACCAAAAATTGGTTGGTCTTTATAAAGGGTGTTTATTTGGGGTAGAAGCTTACAGTTACCAGGCCACAAAGCATAAATTTCTTCCCTCACCAAAGTCCACGTGTTGGAGCAAGACAGCTGCTGATGTCTCCAGTGTTCAGGCTTCCCAGTTCCTCTGTTCCTGGGGCTCTGTTTCTCTCCGGCCTTAGCTTCTGTTTCCTCCATAAGTTCAGCTGTAGACCATGAGGCTCTCTATGCTTTTGCATCTTTCCACAAGGCCAGCTGTAGACTCAGGCAAACGGCTCACTTGTCTTCTCCTGGAGCGCTCCTCTCCAGCATCAGAACTGCTTCTCCAATCTGCTGCCTTGCTTTTTACACTTGAGACCACACCCACTGAGGGGTGGGGCTCAACACCCTACTAACGTGGCCCAGTTAATGCCCCAACCATAAACCAATCATGCCCAGATGAACAGATCAGCTCACAAGCATGATTCAATTCACATTTTTGGAATTCATAATTAGATAAAACTGTCAAACCATTACAACTATGAAAGAACAAATTTTTTTTTTATCACATCTGGGTAACTGTTTACCAATCAGATCACTAAAACCACTGTCCCCATGCACACCCAAGCTGTAAGAATAGTTATATTCAAGGACTAGTGTAAGATCAGTTGTAGATATAGTAGATGAAATGTAATGTACCCAACACATTCTAAATATTATCACTATTGGGCATGGTTTCACAGCTTGGATTTCTAGTGCAATGTCATATTTCCAAATTTTTCCATTACTGCTCAATCCCTTGCCCCTGACTAGGAAAAGTGGGCAATCCTTATAGCACTCACCAATAAAAGATATTTTTGCTTCATCAGACACTTGCAGCTTTCTCTCTTTGTTCATCCTGTGCTATATGTTGTGAAGAACAACCTGTAATAAATTGCTCCCACTTCACTGCCAAAAATAAAATCTTCTTTTAAAATTAAATACATGCATTTCAACTGTGATAATGCCAGATTTGGCAAAAAAAAAAAAAACACACAAAAAAAAACAACTGTGATAGTTAAATGGGTTCAACCTCAAAATCTCCCAAAAACATTGGATTTAAGAGAGTTTTAAAATTCAGATGACATTCTCCTGGGGATAACATTGATACAGTTCGGAAAACCCTAATAATTGAGGAGATAGAGCCCACGCTTTGCATTGCCATGGATACCATCACATCCCAGAGTTTGTCACTCTCCAGCTCTGGGCACTCGGCTCATCCATGACCTTTCATAGATCTTATTGTTAGCACCACTCACGTGGAACATAGCATGTGATTTTCATTATATTAATAGTTATCCTTCTGAAAGCAGATTCCATCTCCCTGTTTAGACTGTAAGACAGCAACTATGGCATATACTCTGATATAGCCCCAGCTTCGAGCACAGCCACTGCATATAGGACACAGTTTGTTCACCAAGAGTGCACTGATGATGACATGTGTCAATACTGTTCTCCTCATGAAGCCTCAGTATTTCCAGGAAGCAGAAAAGAGAAGGAAAGCTTGAATGAAAAGGGGACCGCCTTTCTCCACTAAACACACACACACACGTACACACATATGTACATACATACATACATATATGCATATATACACATTACTTAGTGATTAATAAAGGTTAAGGAGACCCACAGTAAATTGTTCTGAAGGGCCCATGTTTAAGATTATGCTATCCCTTCAGGATATCTTTGAATTATAGTTATCGATTTAATAGGCAGTACTTGAATTTAATGTCTCAAGAACCTGAGATCAGAGGACTTTTATTATCTAACATGTTATGGGGAGTATTTTATAGGAACATTAGCATAAATAAGATTCTCTTTTCTACCTTCTCTCATGTACTTTGCTGATTCCTAATAAGCAGGTTTGCTATAGTTTATTTATTATTATTTTTTTGTTTACTTGTCAAAAGTAGCCATGCTGTTTATTTCTTTGAAATATATAAGGAATGATGTTACCACAGTATATCTCAAAATCTGGAAAGGGAGGGTACAGCATGACATTGCTAGCAGATGTCAGTTTTATATAAATTTCATCATAGAGGTCAAGCAAAACAAAACAATGAAAAACCAGTCTATATTGCAATATCATGAAGAACGATTACAGTGTCTCAAAAATGCCCCATGTTACACATTTTCTTCCCTCTCCCTGCCCTCAGAACCTCTGGTAACCACTGTCTTTATATCAATATTACAAGTTCTTCCATTACTAGAATAATAATGTCTACTTTATTCCATTATGCATTTTGTCAAAACCTATAAATGTATGTAGTGCAAAGTGTAAACCATAATGTAAACTATAGACCACGGTTAGCAGCAATGCTTCAATAGCTGCTCATCAGTTGTAACAAATGTGCCATGCTAATGAAAGATGTTAATGTGGGAAAGTGGGGGAGGGGAGGGGTGTTGTATATGGGAATCCCCTATAATTTTGATGTAATGTATGTGATCTAAAGCTCCCTTAAAAATAAAGAAAAAAATCATCCAAAAAAAAAAAAAAAACCAATCTGAAGGGAAGGGCATTTCCCCCTTTTAATTCAGAGCAATCTTTTTAAAGTTAATTTCATAAATCATCAAAAAGGCAAGATAACAAATGGGTTAATAGGACAGGCTTTGGAACCAGATTGCCTGGGTTTGAATCCTAGATCTCTCACTTTCTAGCTGCTAAAACTAGAGTACATCACTTCCTTGTGCATCTGTTTCTTCAACCAGAATGATAGGAGGCCAATAGCATCTACCTCACAGGTGGTTCTGAGGACTGAAAAACTGAACGCATGTAAAGCATGGAGTGTCCTGGCCTGCCACATAGTAAGTGCTCAAAGGATATTAACTATTATTTGGGGATAAAGTATTTAGATGGCAGGCAGCAAGTATTCTAGATATATCAAGTGCTGAAATTTCCATTTGATGTCACATTTTCCAGTGAGAGGCCAGAAGCCAACATTTTTATTGTATTTGAAGATTTAATCTCCCCTTGTCATCTTCCCCCAGCCATGTTCTACCTTAATGCAAATAAAATAAAAATAAAAATGCATGGAAGACAGAAAATTCTTTTTACAAAAATATTAAGCAAGGGATTAAAAATATATTTAATATTGCATCATATTGCTTACAAGTTCATAGCTTTAGGGAGCACTGAATCAAAGGATAACTCCAGGGTTAATTGTAAAATAGAAACGATGATCTTATTTCACATTATGGTGTTATCTCCCCCTCCCTAGCTGGCTATGCTGGGTCCCATTTTCACAATCTCAGAGGTCATCTAAGCTTGAATAATGCCCACTAAGACATTATTAATTTGGTGTCACTCCTTCCAAATATAGTTTCATTTTAATAGAAAACAACTAAAAGGAAAAATGCTAGGCTGGTGTAATGGGAACCTACAGTTTCGTACACCTCACACACGTGACATTTCTTCCTTCTGACAACTGCCTCACCCATACTCCACCCACATGTCTCATGTCCTATGTGATCCTGCCTTTTGATCCAGGAGTTGGCACTTGTCCTTGAGTAGACCAATATTCCATCCTTGAGATATTTAACCTTAGGACAAAGAGAAACAGGGCAGTTTCTCTCCTCAGCTAAAGCTAAAAGATACCAAACTTGGAAGGCATTTATGGCCACATTTCCATAATATGGAGAAAATTATCCTATCCAGGAGAAAGAAGAATGATACTGACATATAGTGAATGGAGACAGAAAGTATTTGGGAAACATTAGAGATGCTGATTCCACACAATGTATTTGAAGCAATGGTGAGGAAGAAGGGCCAAACAGTTTTCCTGCCCTTTGCAAAGTTGTTTATTAGCTCCTCTTTGGAGTCCAAAATACACCTCTTCTTAGACCAGCCATGGTGTGGCCATTTCCATGCAGTCTTCCATGAGCTTCTTGATGGTGTATTTGGACAGCATCTCATCAAAGGTCCAAGCTCTGTACGTCTTGCTTCCCATTCTGGAACTTCTCTGATGCCTCCGTGTGGAAAACTGTTTCATATTCCTGTATGCACAATGTGAAGTTTGTGGGATTTAATGTCCATGGGGCCACACATGACCAATGGGAGTCAATGGATAAAGACTTTCTCCTTTTGTCCCTGGAGTGTATTTTTAAGCATCCTCAGATGTGTCTGGGTGTCTGAGAGATTGAGCATCAGGCACCTGACCTGATCAAGTGGGGCCAATTTGTTAACACTGGCTTTTCCCCTTCCCTGCTTCAGTGCCTCTGCCTTGCACTCCTGATTCCTGGTATCATATTCTCCAATAAACTTTTAGAATTCCTTTGTGTCAAGGTCTGTGAGAGGGCACCCAAGTTAGACACCCAGTATTCTTTTTACAAATCTCTCTTGAGCTACAATTTAGTCACATGCAATAAAAAGAGTCCTAACTAATTGTAATGGAATACAAAATACTTGGGTTCTAGTCCTCGCTAACACACTAACCTGCTTTGGCACTTGATAATAATCCCTCAGTGCCAGGGAGGCTCATCCC
>PVKH010007868.1:0-19878 GCA_004027955.1 Chaetophractus vellerosus | reverse complement strand
TACTTTTCTGTATTTATGTTATACATCAAATTTTATTTCGATAAAGAATTCCTTCTAATACTTATCCACTACTTACCTTCTTTAGTACCCACATGATCAAACACTCCTCCATAGAACTCTTTGTCAGTTTTCTGTGCTCCCATCAAGCAAACATATCCAAGACCCAAACCTCATATTTTAAAAATAACAGCTTGAGATATAATTCACATACTATAAAACTCACCCTTTTAAAGTAAAATTCAGTGATTTTAGTATATTCACAAGATTTTGCAACCATTGCCACTATCTAATTTTGGAACATATTCATCATCCCAAAAAGAAGTCCCATATATCCTCTAGCACTAATTCCCCATACCCCTCTATCTCCAGACCCTGGCAAACACTAATATACTTTCAGTCTCCATGGATTTGCCTATTCTGGACATTCCACATAAATGGAATCATACAATGTGATATTTTGTGACCAGTTTCTTCCATTGAATATAACCTTATAGCATGTACCAGTACTTCATTCCTTTTTATGGCCAAATAATATCCCATTGTATTGATATACCACAGTTTGTTTATCCATTCATCAGTTAATGGACATTTGGGTTGTTTGCATCTTTTGACTATTGTGAATAGTGCTGCTATGTACATTTGTGCCTAAGTTTTTCTTTGTATACCGGTTTTCAATTCTTTTGGGTATATTGAACAGAATTGCTGGGTCATATGGTAATTCTGTTTACCTTTTGGAGGAATCACCAAACATTTTTTCACAGCAGCTGCCCCATTTTGTATTTCTATTAACAATGCATAAGCCTTCCAATTTCCCTATATCCTTTCCAAGTTTGATATTTTCAGTTACTGTCATATTATGCCCATCTAATGGGTGTGAAGTGATATCTCACCGTGGTTTTGATTTGCATTTCCTGAGTGACTAATAATGTTGATCATCTTTTCCTGTGTTTGGCTATTTGTATATCTTCTTTAGAGAAAATGTCCTTTTGAGTCCTTTGCCCATTTTTAACTGGGTTGTTTGTCTTTTTGTTGAATTCCAAGAGCTTTTTTATATAGTCTTAATATCAGTTTCTTATGGAGGTGTATGATTCTCAAATATTTTTCCCATTCTGTGAACTGTCTTTTTACTTTCTTGATGGTATCCTTTGAAGTGCAAAAGTTTTTAATTTTGATGAAGTGTAATTTATTTTTTCTTTTTGTTTCTTGTACTTTTGGTGTCCTATCTAAAAAACTATTGTCTCACTCAGTTATGAAGTCTACTCCTTTGTTTTCTTCTAAGCGTTTTTATAGTCTTATCTCTTATAATTAGGTCTATGATGCATTTTGAGTTCATTTTTGTATATGGTATGAAATAAACCAATTCTTACTATTATTCCTTGAAAATAATTTAAACTCTTAAAGCTAGAAACAACTTTAAAACCATGTATTGTTGAAGATGGCATCCGAGTAGTTCAGGCAGGGAGCAGCTCTCTTGCAAAATAAGGGAGAAGGCACGGAAGTAGTCTAAGGGAACTACTTTGGGCGCCCCTGCAGGCCAAGAAAGTGCTGCACACATGGTCCAAGGAACTGGGTATGCAAAGACAGAGGCCAAGGGGAAGCTGCAGTTGATACCCCTGGGCTGGAAACACTGCTCAACCCCCACCCCAAGGCCAACTGCCTCGGAGAACCTGCAGCTGAGCAACCCTTGGATAGGGGAAAGGACAGATTCCTCCCAGGAAAGAGGGAGGGTACAGCAGTGTGGTTTCTCCTCGGCGAATGTAGCTGCCATAACTCTCTAGCTCAGAAGAGGTAGTGGAAATTGAAGGGTTCATCTCTGGGGAAGCATTTGCTAGGGAGTGCCATTTGCTGGCCAGACAGGAAAATGAAGGAAGACTGGTCTCTCCCCAGTCTCTCCCAGGTATGGTAGACCCCATCAGCAGCTCCCTGCCACAGTGTTGACCTCTTAAAGAGGGCAATATTAAAGTCTTAGAAAAAATTAAATTGAAAATCAGAGAAGAGCTGTGAAATAAAACCACTAGGCAAGAGAGAAATTGATCAACAGAGCAAAATCATCCTCGTAAGCAGATGCCTAGGTATGAACAAAGGATAACAACCACACCAAGAAACAGGAAGCCATGGCCTGCTCAAAGGGACAAGCCAAGAATCTAGAGGAGACTCGGGATTTAAGACAACTAATAAATGGTGTTCAAACAAACCTATTTAATCAATTTAAGGAGATGAAGGAAAATCTCCTTCTAAAGACTGACTGAAGAGATAAAGGATAATAAGATGACACTGTGTGAGCATAAAGAACAATTTGAAAACCTGAGAAAAAAAGTAACAGAGCTTATGAGAATGAAAGACACAGTGGATGATATTAAAATTACATTAGAGGTATATAGCAGCAGATTTGAAATGTTAGAAGAATGAATAAGTGAATTCAAAGATAGGACATTTGAAATTGAAAAGACAGAAAAGAATGCAAAAAATGAACAGGGTCTCAAGGAACTGAATGACAACATGAAACACACAAATATACGCAGTATAGATATCCCAGAAGGAGAAGAGAATGGAAAAGGGGTAGAAAGAATATTCAAGGAAATACTGACTGAAAATATTCCAACCCTTATGAAAGACTTGAATTCAAGAAGGACAATATGCTTCAAACAGAATAAATCGGAATAGACCTACTCCAAGGTTTAAAAAAAAAAAATTATGGGGTTTAGTTTTGTGAGGTATGCATACAATTAAGCATTTTTTCTCTTCCTTTTTTTTTTTCATTAATAAGGAGACCTTGACTGTGTCATTTAGCTAATCTGTGTCCATCAATGTATCCTTTTGAAGACTAGAGGAACAACTGAGTTAGCAGTTGGAATTAGATGAGATAAAAGTGCCTGGAAAGAACTTTTTAAGAGTAATGTTTCCATGTCATCAAAATTTAAAACTTTTGCACTTCAAAGGATACCATCAAGAAAGTGAAAAGACAGCTCACAGAATGGGAAAAAATATTTGAGAATCATACACCTCCATAAGAAACTGATATCAAGACTATATAAAAAAGCTCTTGGAATTTAATAACAAAAAGACAAACAACCCAATTAAAAATGGGCAAAGGACTCAAAGGACATTTTCTCTAAAGAAGATATACAAATAGCCAACAAACACATGAAAACATACTCAACATTATTAGCATCTTCTTGTGCTGCCTTTTTCTTTTATTTTTGTGAATTTGAAATAAAGCTGTTAATTAAAAAAACATGCATTGTCACAGAATCATCCTGGAGAGAAGATGGTAGGAGCCATAGGCTGGGTAACTTTCCAATTACATTTTCATTTCTTGATAACTATCATAACTGTTTAGTTCTTTATTTTCTTGTCTTTGGGCCTGGTTGATGCTTTTTGTGGCATCCAGAGGAAAGGAGAATGGTTGGGACAATAGAAAATCTTCTCAATGGCCATAAAGCCAATTCAAGTAAGCCCTCAAGGAATGAGTTCCGTCAGTTCCCAGTACAGGGCTTCTTCCCTGGAAAGCTCTCTGAGGAGGGAGTGCTCGAGTCCCTGCTCAGGTGAGAAGGATTGCTATAAACAAAGGTCATGGAAAGAGCACACCATTCAGGGTGAACAAGCACAAACATCCTGGGTGAGGTAAAGGAGCTGGTGAGGGAAGAATTTGGAGAATAGCAAAATGAGTGAGTTCCTTGAAGGAAAAAACCCGCTGTGGTCAAGCACCTGAAAAGAGCCAGTGTGGCTGGGAAACGGATACTCAGGAGAAGGCTGGGACCTTGTATGAGATGCTGTGCATCTGGGGCCTTTCCCTACGTGTAGTGAGAAGTCGTTGGAAGGGTTAAGCCAAGGATGGATATAACTGAGTGTGTGTCTCAAGTTGCCTCTCACTGTATCTCAAAATTGATTAATGGGTGTCAAGAACAGAGGCAGGGATATCAGGGAGGTTCCTACCAAGAGCAAATGTGTGCTTCTTATAAGATTGGCAAGGGGGGCGGCTGTAGCCCAATTGGTAGGGCGCCGGTATACCACATGGGAGGCCCCAGGTTCGGTTCCCGGGGCCTCCTCGAGGGGGCAGACCACCTTGAGAAGGCAAGCCGCCGCAAGCAGGCAGGCCGCCTTGCAGTGAGCTGACTCGGCGGGTAGCCGCAGCGGGGGGAGACAAGCAAACACAGAAGAACACAAAAGATGAACACAGCAAGAACAATCAGGAAAGGGGGGGGATATATAATAAATAAAAAATAAATCTTGGGGGAAAAAAAGATTGGCAAGAAGAATAGTACAAGGAAATGGAAACAAGTAGGAGGTGACGTTTTTCTCTTTCTTACAGGCTGACAAGGTGTTCTCTCTCAGCTGATGATTGTGAAGTCTTCGTCTCAGTCCTAAAAAACAACAAGAAGCTGAAGCATCTTAATGTATCACACAATTACCTGGACAAAGGGGTGGACCTGCTGTGTGAGGCCTTGTGCCACCCTGACTGCACTCTGGAAGCCCTGGTGTAAGTAAATGTTGGGAAGGCCCACTGTAGAGAACATGACAGCAGTTTGATCTCTGATCTGTTGGCTAAAAATCCATATAGGGTTGGAAGCAATATTGAGCATAAGTTTAAGGATTAAATTTGAGTTCAAATCCTGGATTTACCACTTACACTATCATCTTGAGCCAGTTATTTAATCTTCTTCTGCTTAGATGTGCTCATCTGTAAAAAGAGGAAGAAAATTCTGTCTTAGAGGTCTTATGAAAATTAAGCAAAATTATGCATACAGAACACTTACTAAGTATCAAGATATTATATGGTATTGTACTAAAGTATCTACAACACACATAGGTGCTTACTGGGTTAATAACTTTTTACTTGTTGCTAATAGGTAAAGTGGATACTCAGCTGTACATATTTGATAAGGACAGCAGCAGAGTAAGGTATCTGTGGACCTTTTGACCTCATTTCATACTAAGTATGTCATTCTCGCAATAAGAGGATGAATTAATATACTTACCTAGAAGCAAATTTTGGGATACATAGAACACAGAGGACAGATCAGTTCATGGGTTACAGGCTCAATTGATTCGTTATTAATATAATTCTACTTACATCTTCAGTTTATGCTAGTACTTGTATAAAAAAGCGGAGGAATACATATGCATTTGTGTATATTTGCTTGTTAAATATACAACTCTCCATGGAGGAAAGATAAGAATTATAATATAGGTTGCTGGTAGGAAGTTGAACTGAGAGGTTGGGGGAGAGAGTGGTAGGAAGACTTCACTCTGTTTATGCTTCTAGATTTTTTGAAATTTAAACTACATGAGAGTAAGGATATTTGGAGAAAAAATTAGGAAGAAATTAGAGGACTTACACTTCTAGCCAAGACTGAGTATCAGGGACTGGATTTAATTTTAATTTTTAATTTTCCACCTAAAACAACCAAAACTATCCAAATAAAATAGTTTTCAAGATACTGGACATCAGACAATGAAGGACAGTGATTCCTGAGATACAGGAAATAAGAAAGGTGAGTCCTATCATTGCCCCAGCTTACTGCCTGCAGAAATGTTCAAGTACATGGTTCAGAAAGGAAGAAACCAGTTGGAATGGCTCAGACTTCCTAAGTTGAAGAGATGTAGCTAAGAGTCTAGGGAGTTGTGAGAGGTCACAGGACAGTGTAGCAAAGAGGAGAGAGTTCTGTGAGTGTGAAGGAGAAACCCCTTTCTGAGTGGAGTTCTTACCAGTGTGAGCATGAGCAGAAACTACCTGAGGCCTGGGGGAGAACAATCTGAAATGTTTTGAATAGACCTGGGAATAGTTCCTGTTCCACCAGACTGAAATATCTCCTAATTCATGAAGCATTAGGTAGATACTCAGAATAGCCTTGCCTTAGTAGAGGAAAATAATTAGCTGTAAACTAAACATTACTTTGGTCTTGCCTTCTTAAAAATCAAGACCTGAAATGTTCAAACTCTTCCTAAGTAACTTAATTGTGTACCAAAACAAAAGTAAAGAATACCTATAAAAATACAAAAATATCAAGTATGCAGCAAGGTAAAATTCACAATGATGGGCATGCAATCAAAGATTACTGTCAGGCAAGCTGTAGGAAAATGGGGTCCATGATGATGAGAAAAGCCAATCAATTTAAACTGACCCAGAACAGATAAAGGTTTTAGACAGACAATGAAATTTAAAGTTAATTATAACATTCTTCCATATACTAAAAAGATTGAGTAGAGTCATGGAAGACATAAGACATAAATTAAACTGGAACTGAAAACTGTAGTGTATGAGGTAAAAAAAAACACTGGATGGTATTGATGCTGGATGATATATTATAGAAGAAAAGATTAACAAATTTAAGCTATAGCAAAATAAACTGTCCAAAATAAAGCAAAAAAAAGATAACATTTTTAAATGAAAAGAGCATAAGCTGTAGGATATTTTCAAGTGGCCTACTTTATATGTTAATGTAGACCCCAAAGCAAGGAGAAAGAAGGGAAAGAAAAAAAATATTTGAGGAAATCATGGCCAAAATTTTCCAAATTTGATGAAAATCATAAACCTGAAGGGTCTAAGAAGCCCAGTGAACTGCAAGCACAAGAAGCATGAAAAAATACACCAAGGCACATAATGTTCAAATTTCTTAAAACTAGTGATAAGGAGAAAATCGTAAAGGCAGCTAGAGAAAGACAAGTAAGGTATACGGGAACAAAGATAACGATGAAAATGTTCTTGTCAAAAACAGTGTAAGCAAGACAGTGGGGCAACATTTAAATGATGAAAGAAAAGACTGTCAACTAGAGTTCTATTTCCAGCAAATATCTTTTAGAAACAAAGAGTAATTAAAGAAATTTTCAGAATCTAGAAAAGATTTCTTCACCAACTGACCCACATAAGAAATATCAAAAAGAAATCTTCCAGCAAATACCAGATTTAAATATGAATCTACACAAAGGAAAGATAAGCACCAGAAATGGTAACAACATAAGTAATATTTAAGATTTCTTCATATTATTTTAAAACATAATTGACAATTTAAACCATGGGTTGGCAAATGAGAGCCCATGGGCCACTTTGACCTGTTGCCTGCTTTTATAGATAGTTTTATTGTAACACAGCCGTGCCTTTTTTATTACATATTGAATATGGCTGCTCTCATGCTATAACAGCAGAGTTCAGTACAAACCCAAAATTATTTACTATCCAACCCCTTCCAGAAAAGCTGTCTAATCTCTGGTTTAAACAAAAATTATAGCAATGAATTATAGGGTTTCTAACATATGTAAAAGTTAAATGTGTGAAAATAGCATGAAGGCCAGGAGGGGAGAAATGGAAATACGCTACTATTAAGTTTCTGGTACTATACATAAAATGGTGTAATGCTATCTGAAGGTAGACTGTGATAAGTTAAAAATGTATGCTGTAAACTGCAAAGCATTCATGAAAATAATGAAACAAAGAGTTATAGCTAATAAGCCAACAAAGGAGATAAAATGAAATCCTTAAAAAAAAATTGAACACAAAAAAGGTAGTAAAAGAAGAAACATTGAACAAAGAACGGGTGGGACAGATAGAAAATAAATACAAGGTGACAGACTTAAACCCAACCATATCAATAATCACATGAAATGGTCTAAACACCTCGTCAGATTGGGTGAAAAAGCAAGACCGACCTACATGCTACCTACAAGAAATGTACTTTAAAGATTTATTTTTTTTTATTACATATCCCCCCCCCCTTTCTGCCTGCTCTTGTTGTGTGTCCTTTCTTCTGTGTTTTTCTATGTCTGCTACTTGTCTCCCCCCGTCTTTGCGGCGACGCACCGAGTCGGCCCTCCGCGGCAGCGGCTCACTCCATTCGTGGGTGGCTCCATTCCGTTTTCACGGGCGGCTCTGCTCCATGTTTTGCGGGCAGCAGTCCTCCATGTTTTTTGCGGGCTGCCTGGCTTCTGCGGAGGTCTGCAGGCAGCAGCTCCGCTTTTTCACGGGTGACTTTGCCATGCCCGTGGGGGCTCCGCCCTGCCCGTGGCGGCTTTTTGCCTTGCCCATGGCGGCTCTGCCCCGCCCATGGCAGCTTGCCTTTCTCAAGGCCATCTGCCCGCTCGGAGAGGTCCCCGGGAACCGAACCCGGGGCCTCCCATGTGGTACCCCAGCGCGCTCTTATCCACTGAGCTATCTAGCCGGGCCCAGAAATGTACTTTAAATGTAAAGACATAATAAAAGCAAAAGGTGGAAAAATATCATGATAACATCAAAAGAAATTTGGAGATGGTATATTCATATCAGACAAAATAGATTTCACCAGGGATGAATATCATTTCTTGACAAAAGTGTCAATTCATCATGACATAACAGCCCTAAATGTTTATGCACCTAAGAACAGCTTCAAAATATACAAAACAAAAATTGATAGAACTACAAGGATAAATAGAAAAGCCAAAATTATAACTAGAAATGCCAATACTCCTCTCTCAATAAGTAAATAGAACAAGTAGACAGAAAATGATAAGGACATAGACTATTTGACAAACATTATCAACCAATGGGACCTGATATTTATTAAATATTTCACCCAACAACAGCAGAATACATTCTTTTAATTGCATCTGGAACAGTTACCAAGGTAGACCATATTCAAGACCATAAAGCCAGTTTCAATAAATTTAAAAGGATTTAAGTCATAGTGAGTCAACTTTCTTACCATAGTGGAATTAATTAGAAATCAACAGCAGAAAGATCTCTGGAAAATTCCCAAGTATTTTGAAACTAAACAATATATTTTTAAATAACACATATACAAAAGAATAAACCAAAGGGAAAATAGAAAGTCTAAATAAAAATAAAGGTACGACACATTAGAAATTGTGAGGTGCAGCTGAAGAAGTATGTAGGAGGGATATATAGCACTAAATGCCTACATTAGAAAAGAGAGTTTCATACAAATGACTTCAGCTTCCACCTTGAACCAGAAAAATAAGGGAATAAATGAAACCCAAAGTGAGTAGAAGAAAGATCAGAGGAGGAATCAATGAAGCCAAAAGCTTGTTCTTTGAGATTATCAATAAAATCGGTAAACCTCTAGCCAGAGTGAGGATATAAAGAAAAGATACAAATTACCAATAAGAAGAATGAAAGAAGTAAAAACACTAGAAGATTCTACAATATTAAAAGAATAGTAAGGAAATATTATGAACAAATTTATACTAACAAATTTGATAACTTGTGTGAAATGGACCAATTCTGTGAAAGACACAAACTATCAAAACTCAAGAGGAGGAGCTTATGTGGCTTAAGTGATTGAGCACCTGCTTCCCACATGGGAAGTCCTGGGTTCGGTTCCCCGTGCCACCTAAAAACAAAACAAAACAACCAACAAGCAAAGAAACAAAGGAACTAACTCAGGGGAGCCGATGTGGCTCAGTGGTTGAGCAGAGGCTTCCCACACACAAGGTCCCAGGTTCAATCCCTGGCTCTGGTACCAGCAAAAAAAAAAAAAAAAGTAATAGATAACCTAACAATCGTATGTCTATTAATGATATTGAATTTGTAGTTTAAAACCTTCTCAACAGAGAACTTCAAGCTCAGTTGAATTCAATGGTGAATTCTACCAAATATTTAAGAAAAAAATACCAATTCCACACAAACTCTTCCAAAAAATTGAGTACAGTGGAAAATTCCCAAAGATGAAGCTAGCATTTTCCTCATACCTGAACTAGACAGATACTATAGGAAAGAAAACTGCAGACTAATTTCCCTCATGAACATATACGTTAAAATTCTAAACAAATTTTAGCCAATCAAATCTAACAACATATAAAAATGCTAAAACATCATGGGCTAAACAGGGTCTATCCTAGGAATTTACTGCTGGTAAGACATTCTAAAATAATTCAAAGTAAGTCATCATATTAGCATTCTAAAAAAGAACAATCATTTGATCACCTAATAGGCACAGAAAAAAATATTTGACAAAAGCCAACATCCAGTCCTATTTTTTTAATGATCAGGAACTAGAAATGGAAGGAATTTCCGCAACCTGGTAAAGAGAATCTATAAAAAACCTGCAGATGGTATCCTACTTATTGGTGAAAAAGTGCGTGTTTTTCCCTGAAGATCAAGAACAAGACAAAAATGTCTGCTTTACACCACTAATATTCAGTGTTACACTGAATGTTCTAGCCAGTGCAACAAGGCCAGGAAAAGAGAGAAAAGATGTCTCGCAACCTCTGGTTTATGCTTTCTGTACTTGGTCTCACTTAAGGTTTTTGTATATAAAATAGTAGGAATATTACCTTTAATGTGGGGTTAAAACCTCTCTTGAGGTATCATTTTCCTTTTCCTCCTTTTTCTCCCATGTTTATCTCCACAGGTTAACTTACTGCTTCCTCAGTGAATCTTGCTGGGAGAACCTCTCTGAAGCTCTTCTGTGTAACAAAAACCTGGTCCATCTAGACCTCAGTGCAAATGTCTTGAAAGATGATGGATTAAACCTTCTCTGTGAGGCCTTGAGACACCCAAACTGCCACCTCCAGTCACTATGGTAGGTTCCTTGAGGTTTACTTTGAAGATCAAGCCTCCTTTCAAGGCCTTGGACTGCTGAGGCCGTTGTGTCTGTGCCTTGCAGTGTGAAAGTTAAAACATTCGTGGCTCAGACTCCTGGAGAGATGTCCAGCTGAACAGACGTGTACCTTGACTTTTGAGTCATTTAATATGTTGTAAATGGTCACTTAGTGTATACACTATAATCGTTTAGGTTACACATTTAGGGTATACATAAAGGACTAAGAGAAAGAGAGTAATTGTTCTGACTTGGTGTTCAGGGATGGCTTATGGCCAGGGAGATGTTTGGCCTCGTAGTCTACAAAAAGAGTACGTTTCATCAGGTAGATCAAGAGAACTGGAATTCCAGGGAATAGGGTAAAGCATAGGGGTGAGAGACCTGATTAATGTATGTAGCAATTTGTGTGGATAAAATAAAAGATACTTCAATAAGTAATAAGGGTAGAAAGAGAGTAATGAGGGTGAAAATAGTTAATTTCATGTTATAAAGTTGAGAAATCTTTAGGTACCCTTTTTTGAGTTATCAATTGGAACAGCTTTTCATTATCAAATGTCTTTTTCCCTGAGAAATCCAGAGACTTGTGGGATTAGGCAGAATTATTTTACCTAATCCATCAGGAAATCTCAGAGTTTAGAACTTTGTATTCCTTGCTTGAAGAGTATGTTAAATAATGTGAGAAAAGAGTTGTGTTCTTTACTTCGTTATGGTGGGTTAGGTTACCTGGATCAATCCTTGGACTAAAAAACACTGAAAACATCTGATAAAATTATTTTAAAAAACATTAAAGGCATCTAAATGCTGAACCAAAAGTATACTGAGCAGTAGATTAAGTGTATACCACCTGAAGTTGTCCAAAAATCCTTTATATAATTTTTTAAGATGAAAACTTAATGTACTGTCTCTAGGCACATGAAAAAAAGCAAGTGAAACTAGAGGTAGATAACAGGACAAATGATCTTTGGCCTCAAATTAATCCTAAAGTGATTGTTCAATAAACATGACACAGTTAAAGTAACCTAAACGCAAGGGAGCAAAATGAGCAAGAGCAAACAGAAACAAAACAACCTACTGAACTTCAGATATTGGAGTGACCAAAATTATCTTTATGAAATAATTATGTTTATACTGTTTAAAGTAATAGAACATGCTTTAATGGGATCCCCCAAAAGAGAACATACTTTAAAAAGGAAAGCTAAAAATTTATACCTAAATTATTAGTATTAATAATTGAACAAGTTTGTTTAAAACAACTGACATATAAAAAATTTCCTGTATACCAACAAGAAGCAATAAGCTAATAGAATTTAAGTACCATTTACAGCAGCACCAAAAAGGAATTAACTAGGAATAAAGCTAACACAATATGTGAAACTTTTTTTTAGAGAATATCATCAAATGATAGTGTAGGGCAAGAAAAATGGAACTACCGTGTTCAAAGATTGAAATATTCAGTATTTTAAAAAGTCAGTTCTTTGCAAACTGATTTTAATTTTCATGAACCCCAATAAAAATACAATATTTTTGTTTTGCTTTTGCTGTGGTGTGGAATCATTTTAAATAGATATGCATATGGACAGAGTGGGTGTAGCTCAGCGGTTGAGCTCCTGATTAACATATACGAGGTCCCAGGTTCAATCCCAGGTACCTCATGAAAAAATGCATATAGGATTTGTAAGGGGCCAAGAATACCTAAGAAACACAGAATGAAGAGTGGGCTGCCTTGTTCTAAAGATATCAAGATACTATAAATTCATAATTAGAAGTAGCGTTGGATTCACACGGGCTAAACAAATAGACCAAAGCAACAGAAGAGGCCCAGAGTCAGGCCCATCCACATACGTTCAGATGTTGCTTCAGGGCAATGGTGCCGCAGGCAAGTAGGGAAAGGACAGAGTTTCTACTAATGATAGTGGGACAATTATTTATCCATCTCGATGATCAAGGCTGTAGGACTTTGGCATCTTTCTTTTCCTAATATTAAACAAAAAGGTAGTAAACCCTTGAGAGTGATGTCATTACTATTCTTTTGCAGTTTAATAAAATGTCTCATCACTGCGGAGGGTTGTCGAGACCTTGCCTCAGTTCTCACCAGCAATCAAAGCCTGAGATATCTGGAAATTGGGCACAACGACATAGAAGACGGTGGTGTGGAGCTGTTGTGTGAAGCTCTAACGCACCCCAACTGCAACTTAAAGAATCTTGGGTGGGTACCCTCAAGGGCAAGGCCCTGTCTTGTGGTGGTTAAAGATGAGGGATTGATGGGCAGAAAGAAAACTCCATCAGGGGCAGATATCAGTTAGCTGTTGCATAATAATCCACTCCAAACCTTAGAGGCTTAAAGCAATGAACACTTGATTGTTCTGATCTAGACGTGCTGAGGAATCTTTGGTTATCTGGGGGTTGGCTGACCTAAGTTGGCCTCACTCTCAGGTCTGGCCGTTAACCAGGAATGACTGGGATGACTGGGCAGTGTTACCTCTCATCACCTAACCAGCTAGACTGGGCTTGTTGACATGGCACCTTGGGGTTCAAGAGCTAGAATCGTATGTGGTAAAGACTCAGAAATCACATAATATTGCCTCCATTCAGTGGGTGGGGGGGAATAGATATAAATCTTAGGAGAATGAGCTGCAAAGTCAAATTGCAGAAGGTGTAGCTATGGAGAGAAAAGGACACATCTACATCTACCACAGAGCACTAGCCTGATGTCAAACTCTGGTCTGTGACATACTGTTCTTAGACGCTGTGGCAGTTTGAGATTATTTTATGAATCCCAAAAAGAGAAGGATTTTGTTTGTAAACTAATCCATTGCTGTGGGTGTGAGACCCATTTGACTGGATTACGTCAGTGGGACGTGACTTGTGTTGAGCCTCCGCCCTCCTGCTGGGCCTTATGTAAAGGGAGACAGCCTCAGACTGAAGAAAAAGGGAGGCGGCATATTTGATTCTGCACTTTGAGAGAGGGGGGCTTGCTTAAGCATGAAGTCCGTAAGAGGCTAAGGCCCGCAGAGAAGATCAAGAGACCAGCCCTGCTATATGCCTGATAGCTTACAGCTGAACTTGGGAAGAGAGCAGAACATCCGAAACTGATAGAGACAAGTCCTATGCCTGGTTGCTCAAAGTTGAGCTCCAAGAGGTGGTAGGTTCTGGAGGGGAAGGCATAGACCTCTGCAGAGATTGGTGGCCATCTTGCTTCACCATGTGGCACCAATGGCAGGACCTACAGCAGCTGACTTTGGTGAGAGAGCACCTCTTATGGTGCCTTGAATTGGACTTTTCATGGCCTTGGAACTGTGAGCCCCCAATTAATACCCTTTATAAATCCAACACATTTCTGGTACTTTGCATCGGCAGCCTTTTGGCAAACTAAAACAGAAGACATGGGATGAGTCTTTGCTAAAATGTCTGGTCCCCGTTCCAGCATCTGCTGCCTCCCTCGACCTGAGGGCGGGACCACTTCTCCGTGTGTGTCTCTTCACTGCAGGATGGATGTGTGTAAGCTGACGAGTGCCTGCTGTGAGGCGCTCTCCTCTGCTCTCACCAGCAGTAAAACTCTGGAGAGGCTGAGCCTGATGTGGAATGCCTTGGACCACGGTGGGGTGGTGGTGCTGTGTGAAGCCTTAAGACACCCAGATTGTGCCCTGAGGATCCTCAGGTGAGCTGGCATCTGTTCTCCTTGGTGGTGGGAGAGTCTTTGGGGCTGAGAAGGGATTGATCAGGGCCTGAAATGTATAACTACTACATCTAATGATCCTCATCTCGTAACACTTGAAATGCAGATGAATTTCCCTGACTGATTTGCTGCAGGTATGACAGAATTAGTATGAAGCACTCACTGAGCACAGTCACTGGTAAATGATGAGGTCCCAGGACTTAATATTATAATACAAGTAACAATTACAATACAAATGACACGTGTTTGCACTGTAATTATACATTTTAATTAGATAACCATAAAATCCTTACCATTTCTCTTATTTATCTCCTTCCCTTTAAAACCTATATAAACTCAGGCATAGGTATTAATTAGGCCATTCATTTCTAGAAAAGGGAAATACAAGATGTTAGATTAAAATTGGCATAACTCCAGCACTAAAGAACATTAATTTCTTTCTCTGCTTGTGAAGATATAGGTTAATTTCCTTAAAGCCATTTCATGTAAATCTACACCTAGGAATTTGGGTGCCTAATATTATTTATCATTTTAACTTTTTGCTAAAGATTCAGAACGTGGAGTACCAGAGGGGATTTTTGATGTAGTGGAAAGACTTGGGTTATTTCTCATTTTCTGAGTCATAGGAATGTTTGTTTGGAATCCTAGTTTTTCCATGTGTAGCCCTGGGCAAGACATTTGTCCTCTATCTGGATAATAGGGGTAATCATTTGACATGATAATCGTGAAAATATAAATTATATAATATGATAAGTATATTGGAAGCAAATAAGTGAGTTTTCATCTCCTCCCACCATAACCCCGAGCCATGAATTGTCTCACAGAAATGTATATTAAGATAGTGCAGTGGTTTAAGGAACACACTTCACTAACAGTAAGATGAAGTTACTTGAAATGGTTATTGGGACAGTTGCAAGCAGATACAGGCATATCTTGGAGATATTACAGGTTTGGTTCCAGACTACAGCAATAAAGCAATTATTGCCATAAAGCGAGATACAATTACTTGGTTTACCAGTACATATAAAAGTTATGTTTATATTATACTGTAGTCTATTTAGTGTGCAATAGCATTATGTCTTTAAAGAAAAAAACAACTCTACATACCTCAATTTAAAAATACTTTGTTGCTAAAAAAAAATGCTAATATCATCTGAGCCTGCAGCAAGTTGTAATCTTTTTGCTGGCAGAGGGTCTTGCCGCGGTGCTGACGGCTGCTGGGTAATCTGGGTGCTGGTTGCTGAATGTTGAGGTGGCTGCAGCAATTTCTTAAAACAAGGCAGCAGTGAAGTTTGCTGCAACAATTGACTCTTCCTTTCATGAAAGACTTCTCTGTAGCATGTGATGCTGTTTGATAGCACTTTGCCCAGTAGAACTTTCAAAACCGCAGTCGATTCTCTCAAACCCTGCTGCTGCTTTATCAACTGAGTTTATGTAATATTCTAAATCCTTTATCATTTCAACAATGTTCACAGCATCTTCACCAGGAGTAGCTTTCATCTCAGGAAATGACTTTCTTTACTCATCCACAAGAAGAACCTCCTCATCTGTTCAAGTTTTATCAGGAGATTGCAGCAATTCAGTCACATTTTCAGCCTCCATTTTTTTATTCTTGTTCTCTTGCTATTTGCACCACATCTGCAGTTACTTCTTCCACTAAAATCTTAAACCCCTCAGTCATCCAGGAGGGTTGGAATCAAATTCTCCCAAACTCCTTTGAATACCAATATTTCTACCTCCTCTCATGAATCATGAATGCTCTTAGTGACATCCAGAATGGCGAATTCTTTGACAGTTTTCCATCTCTTTTGCCCAGATTCATCAGAGGAATTACTATCTATGGCAGTGATAGCTTTATGAAGTGTATTTCCTAGATAATTCGTGAAAGTCAAAATTACTCCTTGATCCGTGGGCTGCAGAATGGGTGTTGTGTTAGACATGAAAACATTAATTTTGTTGTATATCTTCTTCAGAGCACTTGGGTGACCAGGTGAATTTTCAATAGGAGGTAATATTTTGAAAGTAGTCTTTTTCTGAGCAGTATGTTTCAACAATGAGCTTAGAATATACAGTAAACAATGTTGTAAATGGATGTGCTTTCATCCAAGCTTTGCTCCATTTATAGAGCACAGGCAAAGTGGACTTGGCATCATTCTTTAGGACCCTAGGATTTTGAGAATAGTAAATGTGCATTGGCTTCAACTTAAATTCACCAGCTGCATTAAGCCCTAACAAAAGAGTCAGTCTGTCCTTTGAAGCTTTGAAGCCAGGCGTTGATCTCTCTCTAGCTAAGAAAGTCCTAGAGGGCATCTTCTTCCAATAGAAGGCTGTTTTATCTACATTTAAAATCTGTTGTTTAGTTTAGCCATCTTCATCGATTATCTTAGCTAGATCTTCTGGTTTGCTTGCTGTAGCTTCTACATCAGCATTTGCTGCTTCATCTTGCACTTTGATGTTATGGAGAAGGTTTCTTTCCTTAAATCACATGAGCCAATCTCTGCCAGCTTCAAACTTTTCTTCTGCAGCTTCCGCACCTCTCTCAGCCTTCGTAGAACTGAAGAGAGTTAGGGCCTGGATGTGATTAGGCTTTGGTTTAAGGAAATGTTGTGACTGGTTTAATCATCTATCCAGACCACTGAAACTTTTCTCCAAATAAGGCTGTTTTGCTTTCTTTTGAATGTTCACTAAAGTAGGATTTTTAACATCCTTCAAGAATGCCTCTTTACATTCACAACTCTGGTGTAAGAGACCTAGCTTTTCAGCCTATCTCAGCTTTCAACATGCCTTTCTTACGAAGCTTGATCATTCCCAGTTTTTTATTTAAGGTGAGAGATCTGTGACTCTTCATTTGAACCCTTAAAGGTCATTGCAGGGTTATTAATGGGCCTGATTTCAATATTGTTGTGTGTCAGGAAATAGGAAGACCTGAGGAGAGGGAAAGAGATGGGGGGACAGCCAGTGGGTAGAGCAATCAGAAACTCCATTATGTTCCCTAATATAGTTGCAGTTTGTAGCACCCCAAAACAACAATGGTAACATCAAAGATCATTGATCACCCTAACAGATACGATAATAATGGAAAAGTTTGAAATACTGAATTACCAAAATGTGACATAGACACAAAATGAGCACACATTTGGAAAAATGGCACTAAGAGACTTGCTTGCACAGGGTTGCCACAGACCTTGAATTTGTAAATAAACACACTATCTTCGAAGTGCAACAAAATTGAGGTATGCCTGTAGATACCAACAGACGTTTGTATCTGAAGATCAAGACAGTGGTCCTTAACCATCCTGCCCGATTCAAAGCAACAATATGCCATTGGGTTTAAACGCAGGAACTCCGGAGTCAAGCTGCTGGGGCACTTTCTGGCTTTGCAATCTTGGGCAAGTTCCTTGGCATTGCTTAGCCTGTGTCTTCATCACAAACCTGCACAATTAGATATCTCACACGATTGTTGTGAAAATCTGTTAATCACTTGGCAGAGGGACAGATCAGGTACTCGAATAACAGAAGCTATTATTTTATATTTTCAAAGGTAAAAATAGCTTCAGTCTTTCTCCCTAACTTCCACTGACTTCCTGTCCCCACCCTAATATTTACGTGAAAACAGGCTTTCTAAAAGACGGAGCATTTATCTCAGCCAATGATGGGAGCTACATCTCTTCCCTAACTCCACGTTTAGTGATATTAAGTTGGCACCTTGAAATTAGTCATGGTTGGGTAATTTTCACAATGGAGATAGATAAATGCTACAATTCCGGGCTTTTTAGAGACCTGGGTATTAAACATTTGTCGGCATAGTGGATGTCTTTCCACTTAGAAGCAACACATGGTCTCCTTGGCTCATCCGGGGAAGAAGTTATGGAGAAAGATGGGATGTAGAGAAGGGAAAAATAAGGTGTAACTTAAATAGAGCCCCTTTTCTATTTTATCAGGCTGCAAAAAGCTGAATTTGGTGAGGAAACCCAGAGACTTCTAATGGCTGAGGAAGAGAGAAATCGGTACTTGACCATCATATAACTGATGAAACAGACAAGGGTAGAAACCTGATTGCACGTGAGCTGGGCTCATTCTAACTCGAGGGCCCACAAAGGACAGGGATTGGGGTCCTTTCTTGCTACCTACTATGTAGCCAGGAATTTCAAATCACTGATGTGAGCTGTGATTTTTCTGGCACCCCCTTCAGATGTGTTTTATATAATGTATGTTTACGTGGTTTTTATTTGCTCTGTGACCGTGGATAAGCCCCTGAAACACCTTGTTGGTAAAAGTCCTATCCTGTCTCGCTGACATTTTAGGTACTCAATAAAGCAGTATGTCTTAAAACACTTTGGAAAGGCCTGAAACGGGATTTGTTACTGGTGAATGCCTGAAGCAAGAGCGTAGATTGAAAAAACTGTGGTCCTTTCTCCATGTGGCCCTGGAAAGATGCTAAACACATTGACAGCACTAGAAATACATAACTTGACCTCCAAGTCACCCTCCTTCTTTGTCCTTATAGTGCTCTGAGTCAGGTCCTCCCTTGTCTAAAAATATTTTAGAATATTTTTTTAAACTCTGCTGAAACTATTTTAGAGTATTTTTTAAAACTCAGAAAAGTACAAATCATCCATCCCATCTACCTACCATTACAGATAAAGGTGAAGGTCCTTTTGACAGTAACTATCTGATTCCCCTTTCCTGAAACCCCAGATGCAACCCTATTGAGATGAACATATAGGCTTCCAATACTGTGTATATACTTTCACACACTTTCACGCATCCATCAATAACACAGCGTTAGGCTACCTTTGTGACTTTGTACCTCCATACATACCTTTGTAAGTCAGTGTGGCTTATTTAGTCACGATTTAACAGTTATGGAATTCTAATTGCATCCAGCCCACCTTTCAATCCATGAGCAGTAAGGCTGCAGGCTTTCTCAAACGTAGGTTATATCATTTGCTTTATTGAATCCTCTCACACCTCCAAGAATTAAAAACATAAGGACAAAAAGAGACATAAGACAGAGTCCTCTTATGATCTGGGGGCCAAACACAGAATAAGATTGTGCTGCTGGACACTGGGTATCCAATAAGCTGTCTACAACAAAGCGAAACACGTTCTGGAGGCAACAGCTCGTTTGTCCCCGTGATCAGTGACATCTGAGCAACCACAGGTGAGGAGCTCCTGGTTGTTAGACTCCAAGCTCGTTCCATCCAGCCAACTAGATCACCACCACCATCTGTCTCCAGGGTCGTTGAAATCCCAGCTATACTGGATCTTCAGAAAGGAGTCCTTTCCCCTCAAGAGTTTCAGTGTCTCCTTTCTCACTATATTTGCCAAGTCTTTCTGAAGCCTGCAAAAAATAAATTAATTAAAAAATAAGGTGTCCCATACTAAAGCTAACTTTGCTTACCCTCATGTAGGTACATCCCTTACCCCTTGCCTCACCTAGAGAGTTTGAGGAAGAGGTCTCAAGTCACAAGAACCCCTTTCCATAGAAAAAGGCAAGAGATCAGAAAGCCATGGGAAAGAGGACAAAATAGACACTGGGCAGGCCAGAGTGCTTCAAGTCGTGGTTGACACTGTATATAAATAATCCTAACTGGTTCCTCTCACTTGTATTATTAATCTGTGTATAGCAGATTTTTGAAGAATAAACTAAGCATTCTCTTCTTTGAA
>PVKH010007867.1:0-19878 GCA_004027955.1 Chaetophractus vellerosus | reverse complement strand
TCCTAGCGGGCAGACCGCCTTGAGAATGGCAAGCCGCCATGGGCGGGCCGGAGCCGCCGTGGGCAGGGCAAAAAGCTGCCACGGACAGGCAAAAAGCCGCCACGGGCAGGGCAGGTCGCCCGCGCGAATGGAGCACAGCCAGCCACCGGCGAACTGAAAAAGCCAGCCGTGACGAAGCAGAAGCCGCCCATAAGCGGGGGAAAGCCGCGCCTGCGCAGTGACCAAGTCTCGGCGCGTCGCCGCAACGGGGAGGGGGGAAGGGGAGATATGTAATAAAATAAATAAAAATCTTTAAAAAAAAAAAAAAAAAAAAAAAAAAAAAAAAAAAAAAAAAAAAAAAAAAAAAAAAAAAAAAAAAAAATAAAATGCAGGCACTTATCTGGTTGCTGAGGAAGGAATAAAACTCTTCTCATATTTAGATCAAGAAAAGTCATGAAACCTTGATGGAAGTGTTCTCTAAAATTCCACTCAGTGGCCAAAACATTTCTACCAAATTATTTCTCTCCTTGTTTGCAAAAATGGATCATCAGAAAATTATTTAGGGAAAAATACTAGAAATTGCCCTAGACTATGTGTAGCTGGGCAGTAAACTTTCTTTTTAAAAAATATGCCATTACATATAAAGAAAAGACATCATCTAAAAACCAAAAAATCATATCCTTTTTGCTTTATCCAAGCCTAAAACTCAAATCCACATAAAAAATGTGAATCATCAGCTTTTTTCCAAACATATTTTCCTCCCTTGTTTGCCCTAACAGTACATGCATTTTGATTGTGTTAGTGGCTTCACAAAAGAATAAACCTTTGCATTTATAGTAGTTTGGAATGACCTACCTCAATTTCAAATGTAACCACAGTTTCTCTTTTTGGCATTTTATGATTTTAATATTTTCTTTCATTTGCTTGCCAGAGATTTGGAAATGTTTGAATATGCAAGTATTCACAATACACATATGAAATACGAAATAAAAAATAATTTGTAATATAATCACAATATTTCCCCTTCTCAATTCCATTTCAACATCCAGAAGAATTTCATTTTTTTCTTTTTGATGTACAATCAATTTTGCTCTCTTCAACTACAGTATGTGAGTGTTTTAGATGACCAGAGAGGATCCAGGATTACATAAAAGATGAAATATCAGAGGAAATTATCATCTTTGGAGAGGTTTTGGATCACAGAAGGGTCACAACTGTGGCAGAGGAGGAACATTGGTGCAGGGTGTCAGTGATGGGGGGGATGAATAGGAGGAGTTCATCTGAAGCATGCCTCTAAGGCATATGAATGTGTTAAAATGCTTACAAAATAACCAAATGAATATTGAATTCCCATCCTAGGGAATTCTGCTACTTTCTCTAATGGGACAGCAAGAGTTCCTGGAGTACAGGGGCAGTGCCTATTGAAGGATGGACCATTGCACCAACTTAGCCTAGTATTATATGTTGGCTAAGAGTTACATCCTGAGCACCTACTTGTTACTCAAATGTGGTCTCTCTTTAAGCCAAACTGACCATATAAACACACTACCTCCCCCCAGCATGGGAAATGACTCCCGGGGATGAGCCTCTCTGGCACTGAGGGATTATTACCAAGCACCAACTAGCAATGCACCTGGAAAAAGACCTTCACCATAAGCGGGAAGTTGTAAATACAAATGAGTTCTTATGGCTAAGAGATTTCAAAATGAGTTGGGAGGTCATTCTAGAGGTTACATTTACGCACATCTCAGCAGTATCTCATTGACTGCCATAGTAAATATTGCCTCCAATACTTGGGCTCATGGGGGCTCTAGAGACATCCAGACACTATAGGCAGGGCAGACAACTCAGAAGTTTGGTGCCCTGCCAGTGGACCTTACCTTGGAATTTATGCTCCCCAGTGTGACAGAGGTGAACATATTTGTGTTTTCCATACACATGACTCTTCTGACCCTTCTATTTGAAACTATAGTTAATACTATACTTGATAGGTATATGTCCAAGAGGCTTAAATCTTTGGTCTATTCATATGCCCGTTGGGCCCAGAGTCTCAGCAGAGTTGCAACACCTAGTCTTCAGTTTGTTGGACTCACCCAGGACAACAAACAAGGTGATGATGATGGGCAATGCCCATCCCAAGGAACAGAGAGAGTCTGTATCTGCAAGCAAGATAGTTCCATCCATACACCCTATGGGATCTAATCTCCCTTTCAATTAGAGGCAGAGTGGGTATCACCATCCCCAAATCCTGAAGATTGGGGAATAAACAATGGATTAAAGTAGACTTACTATTTTTCTACTATAGACTTATTGTTATTCTAGCAATGGAAAAACTTTTGTCACTGATGTGGAGGTGTGGCCACTGGAGTTTCTGAGGGAAGGGAGAGGGAAAAATAGGTGTAATATGGGAGCATTTTGGGGACATTGGAATTGTCCTGCATAACATTGCAGTGATGGATACAGGCTATTATATATTTTGTTATAACTTACAAAATCGAGTGGGACAGAGTGTAAGCTATAATGTAAACTATAATCCACAGTTGGTGGCAATGCTTCAATATGTGTCCATCAATTGTAGCAAAAGTACCACACTAATGAAAGATGCTGTTAATATGGGAAAGTGTGTGTGTGTGTGTGGGGGGGGGGAGTGGGGCATATGGGAATCCCTTATATTTTTTATGTAACACTTATGTAATTTAAGGTTTCTTTAAAATAAATAAAATAAAAGGTCTATGATGACAAATATCAGTATGTATATGAAAATATTCATTCTGGAATTTTCCATCCTTATCAGTATAAATAATTCAGAAAAGTCTCTATTTTAGCTCTTTCCCTGCCACCATATTGGTGTGCACAGATGCCCTGGCCCATGTTCTGAATAGTATCAGCAATGCTGAGAAGAGAGGTGAATGCCAGTTTCATGTCAGGCCATACTCCAAAGTCTCATCTGGTTTCTAATTGTGATGATGAAGTATGGTGACACTGGTGAATTTAAAATCATTGATGATCATACAGAGCTGGGGAAATTGTGGTGAACCTCACAGGCAGGTCAAGGAAGTATGGAGTGATTAGTTCTAGACTTGGTGTGCAACTCAAAGATTTAGAAAAATGACAGGAATAATTTGCTCCTGTCTCATCAGTTTGGTTTCATTGTACTTAGGACTTCACCTGAATCATGGACCATGATGGAGTAAGATGAAACCCTTCAGGAAGGAAAATCCTGGGATTCTTTTCTTAGAGATATAATAATTACATACAAATAAATGCCTTAATAGAAAAAAAGTCCCCATTTTAAAGACTACCACTCAAAAAATGTGACAATTTTTATAGCTTTATCCAATATCTTTCAAAATGTTGTATAGCCATTATTTAGCACAATATACAATGATCATGGGCATATTTTAGTAACTACTTTTATCTAAGCAGAAGAAAAATATTATACTTTTGACAGGTTATTCAATGGTACATTAAAATCTAATCTAAAAATTTAATTTTTCCTCCTGTTGTGTTTTATTTACTAAATCTCCCTTGTGTTTCTCTTTATAAAAAGAAGGAAAACACAGAGATCAGCACTCCATATTTTTATTGAGCCATTTTATAAAATCTAAAGCTTTAAAGGAATCCATCATGTATATTTTGGGTTTAGATCAGTGACATTAACCAGCATGTTATGTCCCCCTCAAGGATATTTGGAAATGTGTGGGGGGATTTTTGGTTGTTCCAAGAACTTGGGTATGATTGCCATGTAATTCTCTAGAGCCATGGATGTTAAGTGACTTGGACTCATCCCACCTTAAATGCCAGCAGTGCATGGACTTTATCAAAAATGAGAGTAATTATATATTTTAATTGTATGCTTATTTAACATGGCCCAGACTTTAATAACCTCTTTGTGATAGAGTTTGTCTCTTCCTCATTGGCTTACCTTGAATGGTCCCATTAAGGAGCTTTCATTGTCAGATTTATTTTTCTTTTTAAAAAGCAGTTTTATTAAGATATATTTACATACCATACAATTCATCTAAAGTGTGCAATCAATGAGGGTGCTATCTTTCTTGATGTTTACATTTCAGAGAGCTGGTTGGAAGTCCTTGAGAAAGACATTCCTGTGTTGGAAAGCTGGCAAAAGTCTTCTTTAGCCTTTAGAAAGATTTATGTACATCTCAAAGGGGCAGAGAAAGGATTTACAATTACATGTTTTCTGAAGAATGCTTTGACAAAAAGGAAGGAATGGGGGGTCTCTTTACCTTTTTGCACCAGAGAAAATTATTTTTTCATTTTCAATTTGTATTTACCTTTATAACATCATCACCAGGATCATTATCTTCATCATTGCCATCATCATCACCATTTCAAAATTTAATCTCCCAAATATCAACTTCATCACCACCATCATCATTATCCCCATTTTCCAGAGGAGGAGATTACAGTGGCATTAAGATACTTGCGCATGGCCACACAGCTACCATGGAATAGGGTCAGGATGACCTAGGGCTCCAGCTCAAGTGCTTAACCACTTTTAACCTTCTATGCCAGATGCTGTAAAAAGCTATCAGGAAAATGAAAAATGGAAATCAAGACACAGCCCCCTACTGTAAGGAGTTCAAGTAAGAAATAGAATTTTGATGGAGGGAGTCCGGGTTAAACACTGATCATAGTATTAAAGAGAATAGATTCATCAAGTCTCTTAGATCAATCTCAAAAGACAAAACCAAACTTCTCCTGCCCACTGATTCAATATGGACCTGCCTGAACCCCACTAGGATCACTAGTGCCTGGGAGGAAACACAGTGGAATGATTAAAAGTTTGGGCTGCAAATCTAGCTTCTACTCTGATGGCTTCAAATATTTTTGTACAGGGAGTAAAAGCTATTTCAGAGGGATGTTGAGAGAAAAAAGTCAGATCTCACATAAAACACCCTTAGCAGTGGGTTTTTTTTTTCATTATAAAGCATTCAACTAAATTTAGAGAAAGTGGAGATAATGATGACAGAATTCAGTGATGAGTGTAGTGAGGTGTTAATAGACATCTGCAAATTCTGACTTCTGTTCTTCACAACCAGAGATAGTTATTCAATAATATTTATTGATTTCCTCATAGATGAATGTCCTATTCTAGGATCTCCTGTAAAAGTTGAGAAGATGCACAAGATAGCTAAGATTGCTTCCCTTGGGAAGCTTATAGTTTGGGGCAGTCAGACATTCACATTATGAGCAGAGTGGTTCCAAATATGCTTCTTCAAATTAGCCATCATTAGTAGCAGAAGAAGATTCTTCACATAAGCCCTGGGAGACCTTTATTAGCAACATCTTGACACTATTGAGCAGTCAGCAGTTCCCAGCAATGCCCTCCAAAGGAAGATCACTCTCACCTGAGGCTAAACAGTTTGCCATCACCTGGCTGAGTCTAGGCGCCTAGAGTCAGGCCAGCCAATGGGAAGAGGGGGATTCAAAGGCCAATCAGAAGGCAGGTATGGCCTTTTATTCTTAGTTTCCACAGCCGTTCTTTGATCAGCATTGGCCCGGAGGTCCAGAGCCAGATTGGGTGAGCAATTCTTCTCACTGACCTCTTTCTTTCTTTCTCCTTCCATTTTCCTCTCACATGGTTTACTGTGGGTCTGGAATGCATAAAAAACAAGGAAGAAAAGTACCAGAAACTGTCAAGTCTCACACCTTTGTTTTGGCAAGGATGCAAAGCATCCACTTTTTAAACCTAAGGGCTTCACATTCTAAATTAGGTGAGAGAATGGGACTCTTCCAGGCTGAATTTTGTTTTTCTAAATTTGATTCTGAGACATAAAGAATTAGAGGGCTTTGGGTATCAGAGAACTGAGGAGAAATGTTGAAAATAACAAAAGTTAAAGGGAAGGAGTCATTTTTCAAAATTGGTGGATGTCAGTTGTGATTGTGAGATTCATGTAACCTGGGGAGGCAAATGAAAAGCAGAATCTGAAAATGAGAAATCACAAAAGGAGTAAGGCAATTTGCAAATGGGGAGAGTCAAATATGAGATCTTTTGCAATAGTGATTTGACTGATTGGCTTTGAGCTAATCATTTATCATCCAGACATTAAGGGATGCCATAATTTTATTCTACGTAAAAAACTGTGGTGGTAATGTTTGTTTCGTATGACCACAGGAGTGGTGTTAGAGTGAGAAAGAGCCAGGTGATAACAATCTACGAGGTATGCGGCAGATTGTTTCAGGGACTGGTAGATGGCTACAGCAGGAAGGGCTAATGGATAGTGAAGCCTGAAGCCAGCCAGATTAAAGTCTGTAAGATGTAAGGGAGTAGCAATGAGGGTGCCTACCACACCTCTGGGTCCTACAGTGTAGGGGGAGATTGAACAATCAGCAGCTGAGATGGCTGCAGGGGACTCGGTACCTTCAGTGGATGGTCTTAGGTAGAGCAGGAAGGAGAAAAGAAAGTATAGAGAAGAGATTTAGGACATTTAAAAAATCATGGTGGACTTTGTTTTCCAGAGGGCACAGTGGAAGGGTCTCAGCTGTGGGGGAAAGGTGCAATATGGAGCCAAAAATGGGATGTGTGATGCCGTTTGTGAACTAGGGTGTGCATGTTGAGGGGTAACTTGGGTCTAGACTGTGGTGGCTGAGTTATAGATATGGAGAAAAAGCACATGGGCACAGGACACCATGAGATTAGCCCTAGTGATCTCCAGACCTATAGGCATGGTGAGTTGTGAATACTAGCAGGGAGGGAGGGTAGGTTGGTGATGATGTCTTTGTTCCCACCGAAGGAAGCTTGTAGGCCTGTGAAAGGATGGTGTACTGGAGTATATAGAGCTTCTTGGTCCCTACAACAGGATGGGTGGCCTTTCTCCTGGTAGGTGGTACACCCTGTGGACTGCAATCAATGGAATGGAATTGAAAAGACTGTATAGTGAGGTCCATATAATGGATCATGTCATTATTTGACTGTTCCCTTATTGATGACTATTTAGTTTTTTGCCTTTAAAAATTATTTAATTGTGATAATTTATGTATGCAAATCTGAGTATATGTGCAGAAGCTACTTTGGAATTGATGCCAGTCAGTAACATTTGAAGTTGAAGGGAATATGGAGTTTACATATTTTAATAGAGGCTGTCAAATTTCTATCCAAAACCATATCCATTTACATTTTAACATATGATTTGAATACCTGTTTACTCATTCATTATAATGGAGATATAATTTATATTCATTTCTTTTTAAATTATTATTAGAGAAATTATGGGTTTACAGAAAAATCACGCATAAAATACAGTTCCCATATACCATACTATTATTAACACCTTGTGTTAGTGTTGTACTTTTGTTTTACAATTGTTTCCATTCAATTCTTAAAAGTTAATTTTTCTTAAAGTATTTTAAATTCTGTACTCTTTAATTAGCCATAACATTCTATGCTTATGTATTTTCTAATTTTATTTTATTGTAATTGTTGAATGAGACCATGATTTCTTATTTAGGGTGCTGGTTTCCATTTTAGGCTTTCTTTGTATCCAATATAAAGACAAGTTTAGTAAATTGCCCATGCTTGTTTGAATAGAATATGGACACTCAGTTTTGAATCAAAACACCTTCTCCTTACAAAGCATATACATGTATTTCATATATGCATACTATGATCTCTTTATTGTGAATTAGTCAGGTGGCAAATCATATTCATGATCTGTTTTTATTTGAGAGTTATATTAGTCGAAACAATGACTGCATTTATTTCCTTGTGTGTGAAGCAATGTAATAAGGTGCATATATGTTCAGGAATATAACAACTTGGTAGACTGAGTCTTAGTGTGCAAATGATACTTATTTAATCCATTTAATGCTTTCAAGCTTGAGAGCTTTTCAATGTAATATTTAATACTTTGTTAGAATTTTCTGGGATTATTATCACTCTGTTTTACTTTTCTGTGCATTTTCTAATTTCTCTTGTGAAACTATGAGGACGTTTTTAGCCAACATGAGCCTGTATTTTAATTAATTTAATTTCATTCGTATATATTGAGATTAGTTATATTTATCATTTTTTTTTTGACAATGGTGGTGGTGTTACTTTGTCTTTGGTTGAACTGAGGTCATTTTATGAAGGGTTTCTAACTGTAAGGAAGTTAAATCTCTGTTCTTCTAGTGTTACTTTAAAAATGTTAACCTGTTGTAAATCTAATTTTTCATTATATACTGTAAGGAATAAGAAAGGATATTCTCACTCCCAAAACAAGATAAAAACCAAAATTTGCTTTGATGTCACTCACTCCCTGTTTATAGCCATCTCTCAGAATGAGGTCATCTAAAACTTATTTGTTTATTTTTCCATTATCAAAATTGGATTGGACTATATATACTAAGCTCGGGCAAGATTGTAGAGCAATGAAAGTCTCATAGCATGCTGGTGTGAATGCGAATGGGTACATCCATTAGGGAAATTGTTGGGACTCATGTAATAAACATCCATATATGCTATGACCCATATATTGTAACTCATAATTATAAAGCCTAGAAAAATGTGTGCTTAAATGAACCAGGGTTTATGTGAAAGACTGTTCATAAAAGCATAATTTGTAATGACAAACTGGTAAAACTCAGAAGTGCCTGTCAACTGTAGCATAAATAAATAAAATGAGGAATAGTAACAGTGGCATATTATATAATAGTAAAAAAAAAACAACCCACTATTTCTACTACTTTATACTACTATTTTTACTACTATTGCTAGTTAATGACTTGATGAATCTTACAAATATAATGCTGACCAAAAAAGACTGTATATAAAAGACTACTACCTTATTCCACTTATTAAAAAATAATCATGTGTAATCAAGTTATATCATGTGTAAGTGCTCAGAATGCATGTCCAAGATGTCAAATCATAAGACAAAACCCACAAGGTAAACATAAAGGTAGTTTATGAATTGTTATGAGGAGAGAAGAATAGGAGCATGATTTATTTCTTGATTTGGATGGTAGGTTATGTGAGATTTGCTTTAAATTCACCATATAGTGTATTTTCTGCATGCGATTTTTAACTCGTTTACAACTACAAAGTTAAACAGAAGCCAATGTAGCATTTTTATTCCTTTGTGCTCCACTATTTGTTGTAGTCCATGTGGACTTTTTTGAGTTTTTCCCTTTTGTTTCGTATATCCTCTGGTAATTCAGTGAGAATTTGTGGATGGTGAATGGCAAATGTTTTCGTGTATGAAATGGTTTATATTTCTATTGGGTTGAATAGATGATTTCACATGGTATTGAAGTCTGTTTCAATTACTGTTTACCGTCAATTATTTGCAGATTTTCTTTGCATTGTCAACCTATATTCTGTGTCCCCAGTAAAGATTCTCACAAAATGATGCTCATCCTCTAGTAAACAAAATGGCATTCAGGGCATTGTTTGGGAAGTCATGCCATGGCAGTTATTAGAGAATTTCACATCTTCCGTTCTTGTTAGTAAACTGCTTTTATTTCGGGGACTCTAGAACTGTACTGTCTAATAAGGGAGCCACTGGCCACATGTGGCTGTTGAGCACATTTCAATGTGGCTAGTGTGATTGGGGGACTGAATTTTTGTTTTAATTTTAAACTAATACTTAATTCAGTTATTGAAAAGTTGTGTATGAAAATTTGAATGTGTGAATTTACTTTTTCCATCTGCATATTTTAGGTACTCTAGAGATCAAGTATTTTCAATAAAATTTAGCATAAAAATTGGGATGTATTGTAAATATCAAATACACATTGGATTTTGAACACAGTATAAAAATACATAAAATATTTAAATGATTTTTGCATTGGTTACATGTTAATGATATTTTGCATATGTTGTGTTTAGTAGCATATTACTAAGATTTTCTGTTTTTAAGCTCATTTTCAGGTAGCTGTTAGAAAATTTAAAGGTACAAATGTGGCTCTCATTACATTTCCATTGTACAGTGCTTGTCTAAACTCTAGAATTATCTTTTTAAATTAAATTTATTGAAGTATATCACTCATACACGAACATACATAATAAGTGTATAGCAATAGTTGTGAACTTAAAAAACAAATACATAACATCATACAGGGCTCTCATACCTCACCCTACCACAAATACCTTGCATTGTCATTAAACATTTTTAGCTAATGATTAGGGAGAATCCTCAAAATATTACTATTAACTAAAGTATTTTCCCAAAACTCACCCTAATATTATTTTTATATCATGTATACATGAGCATACATAAACAATAAGTGTATAGTAAAAGTTGTGAACTTACAAAGAAAACATTCATGTCATATAGGGGTCCCATACATCAACCCTCCACCAATACCTTGAATTGTTGTGAGACATTTGTTGCAAATTATGAAAGAATATTGTCAAACTTTTACTGCTAATTATAGTCCTTATCTTACATTTGGTGTATTTTTCCCCAACCCAACCTATTATTATTTTTAAAATATATTTTTATGACAGAAGTTGTAAACTTATAAAACAATCATGCACGTATGCAGAATTCCCAAACAACACGCCTCTATCAACATACCACACTGTGGTGGAACATTTGGTACAGATTATGAGATATCATCCGATTATTACTATGTCCATAGTGTATATTTGGCACACATTTTCCATACTCCTCCATTATCAACACAGTACATCTTTGGCATAGATGCAAGGATATTACATTATTACTGTTAACCACAGTCCACAGGTCACTCCAGTTGTATTTTTCCCACCACCCTGAAATAGTGATGTACAGCTGCTCTATCTCACAAAGGACACTCTTGCATCTGTACCATCAACCACAATTCTCATCCACCTCTGGGTTTATCGTGCTATTCAGTTCCTAGATTATTCTCTTTGCTTTCTATCAATTGACATTTATATCCTTAGACTACCATTTTCAGCCATCTCCTCATTTATAAACTCACTATAATGTGTTACTATCAACTCTGTACATTTCCACACTTTTATAGTAAAGCTAATTAAAACTTCTACATACATTAAATATCAGTAGTCCTTCTCAGTCCTCCTCTTATCTCCTTTAAGAATCCACCACCTACCTCCAGGTCTTGAAGATATTTTCCTACATTTTTTTCTAGAAGCTTTATGGTTCTTGCTTGTATATTTAGGTTTTTGATTCATTTTTAGTTAATTCTTGTATAAGGTGTGAGATAGGGATCCTCTTTCCTTCTTTTGCTATGGATACCCAGTTTTCTCAGCACCGTTTGTTGAATGGACTGTTCTGCCCAAGCTGGGTAGGCTTGACAGGCTTGTCAAAAATCACTTGACCATAGATGTGAGGGTCTGTTTCTGAACCATCAGTTTGGTTCTATTGGTCTATGTGTCTGTCTTTATGTCAGTACCATGCTCTTTTCACCACTGTAGCTAGGTAATATGATTTAAAGTTCAGAAATGGGAGTCCTCCAACTTCACTTTTCCTTTTTAAGATGTTTCTGGCTATTTAAGACACCTTACCCCTCCAAGTAAATTTGATAATCATGTTTTCCATTTATTTAAAAAATGCTAGTGGAATTTCTATCAGGATTGCATTGAATCTGTGTATCAATTTGTAGAATTGACATCTTAATGATATTTAGTCTTCCAATCTGTGAGCATGGAATGTTCTTTCAATTATTTAGGACTTTTAAAAATTTCTTTTAACAATGAGTTGTAGTTTTCTGAATACAAGTGCTTTACATCGTTGGTTAAGTTTATTCCTATATATTTGGGTTTTATCATATTTTATTTTCACCACTCTTTTGATACTTTTTTAGTTACTTTTATTGATATAATCTTCATTTCTAGACTGTCTTCCAGGCCTCTCTTTCCTGTCTTTTATTTATAGGCTGTAGCACACCATTTAGTATTTCCTGTAAAGGGGGTCTCTTGGTTACAAACTCTGTTTCTGTTCATCTGTGAATATTCTAATCTCACCCTCATTTTTGAAAGACAATCTTGCTGGATATAAGATTCTTGGCTGGCAGTTTTTCTCTTGCAGTATCTTAAATATATCATACCACTGTCTTCTTGTCTCCATGGTTTCTGGTGAGAAATCAGCACTTAATTTTATTGGGTATCTCTTATACATTATGCATTGCTTTTCTCTTGCTGCTTTCAGAATTCTCTTTGTCTTTGGCATTTGACATTCTGATTAGTATGTGTCTTAGAGTTGGTCTGTTCAGATTTTTTCACATGGGATTACATTGTGCTTCTTGGACATGGATATCTATGTCATTCAATAGGGTTGGGAAATTTTCTACCATTATTTCTTCAAATAGTCCTTCTACCCATTTTCCCTTCTCTTATTCTGGGACATCCATGACACATATGTTTGCACATCTCTTGCTGTCATTTAATTCTCTGAGACCTTGCTCAAGTTTTTCCAACCTTTCTTCATATGTTCTTTTGTATGTTCACTTTCAGAGGCCATTTCTTCAAGCTCATCGAACCTTTCTTCTGCCTCCTCAAATCTGCTATTATATGATTCCATTGTATTTTTAATTTCATTTATTGCACCTTTCATTCCCATAACATCTATTTTTCTATGTGTGTTTTCAAATTCTTCTTTGTGCTTATCCAGTGTCTTCTGAATATCCTTAATTTCTTTAGCCATCTAATTGAATTTATTCAGGAGATTTGTTTGAACATCTATGATTAGTTGTCTCAACCTTTTCATGTCATCTGGAGGCTTATTTTTTTCCTTTAACTGGGCCATATCTTCCTGTTCCTTGGTGTGGATTATAATTTTTTGATGGTGTCTTGGCATCTGGCTTACTAGAGTATTTATTCTGGGTACAGTTTTTCTCTTTAGTTTAGGGCTTCCTGCCCTTTCTCCCTTGCTGGCTGTGTAGCAAGAGCCAAGGATGTAGTTGGTGCTGTAAGCTGTGGAGGCTCAAGCTGCCCTCAGTGCCCCAAGGACCAATGAAACTTCTCCCAATTTTCTCCTTTGTCAGGGGGTAGGGACAGAACCAGAGTTGTGTGGAATAATCCAAGTTGTGCAGGCCTAGACTGTAGTTGCCCAGAGAGACTGTTGAAGCTTCACATCCCCTTCTCCCCTGCCTGGGGCAGGGATGGAGCTGCACCTGCAGTTACCTGGATAGGCTAGCGCAGGGCCTGCCGGCTTCCTCCCAGTTAGAAGTGCCGCTGAAGCCTAGGCTAGGGCTGCAGGCCAATCCAGGTGAAAGAAACTGGTCTCTACCATCACTGTGATTTTTAGTCAGCCTCATGCTGGAAGTGGAGTCAAAATGGTGGCTACCAGCCTCTTTCCGATTTGGACAGGTTCAAACTTTAGCTCTTCTTAGGGTTATATTTTAGCCAGCTGAATTTACTAATCATTAGCTGAAATCAGTGGCCAACTATCTCTTCCTCCCCTGTTTTTGGGAAATGGAGTTTCCAATTTCTGCCACAGAATAGCTCTTGGGATGGCTTGCTTTGCCAAAGTAGGATGATCACTGGCCTCCGTGGCATGGCCTATTGTTTCCCGGAGAGGCTGGCGCAGCTCCCCCTAGCTTCCTCCCTGCCCGAGGTAAGCTTGGGGCTTATGCTAGAGCTGCGATCTGATCTAGATGGAAAGAAGTTGGTCCCTACCAGCACTGTGATTTTCAGTCAGCCCTGCTTCCCCTTGTGCCAGGTGCAAGGTTAAGATGGCTGCTACCAGCCTCTTTCTGACTTGGACAGGTTCAAACTTAAGCTGTTTTTAGATTATACTTTAGCCTGCTGAATTACTAATCAGTAGCTGAAGTTGGTGACCAATGGTCTCTTCTTCCCCCATTTTTGGGAAGTGGAGCTTCCAATTCCAGCCGCGGAATAGCTTCCGAGATGGCTTGTGCTTCCAGTGGAGGATAAGCACTGGCCTCCGTGGCATGGAGTGCTCTACTTACAAATCTTCTCTGTATATGGGCTGTCTTCTCCTTCCATTCTTTCAAGGATGTTGCAGGATGCACTTCTGGTCACCTGGAGCTCCCAAACAAGTCCTTTAGATAGCTCTTGGTGATTACTAACTGCCCTATATCAGGAGCTGATTCTAGGAGCTCCTTACTCTGCTGCCATCTTGCTGGTAGTCCTCTAGAATTATCTTTTTTTTTAATTCTCAAAGTTAAATATAATCTTTTATCTTTCATATTCATTAATATTTGGCAGGACTTCTTGTCTGGAAGATAGATATTTTCTTCAGATTTGGAAATCTTCCTTCATGAATTATTTCTTCCCTATTATTCTCTGTGTTCTTTCGTTCTGAAATTAGATGGATTCTGGAGCTATTAAACTCTTAAAACTTTGCATCCTCACCATCACTTCTTTTTATACTGTGTACCAATCTGCCTTGGCACTTGAAATGCACCTCCTCGACCCATTGCTGAGACAGACCAAAGCTATTTCCTTCTGTCCTCCATATCTACCATATCTAATCTGTAGCATCCTTGGATTTTCTTCTACATCTTTTGTTTTGAAAATTGAATTTTTTTCAATCACAATTCACTCTGTCATATATATTTCAGAAAGTCATCCAAATTTTCATGCACCAAAAGTTATTTTCACATTTTTCTGAAAAACAAAGTCCTCATTATGTAGTCAAATTAAACTAGAAGTTGTTCTTCAAGGAATGTCCAGTGTGATATGGTCTTTTGAACTTTATATAGAACTCCCAAAATGATACAAAGTCAATATTAAAATCCCCCCAGAAGTGGCCTCAAGCACTACAGAGATACAAAGTTAAGGACACAAGAATAGAAATAACCTAGCTCTTCCTTATTTGGCTCTACTGAGAATCAGCAAAGCTTTATTCGAGTTTTAGATAGTTATAATTCTCCCTGACATCTGACTTAGCATCAACTAATTTTTAGTTGCTAGCACTGAATTCACATGTCTTTTCCTTTTCCTATGCATTATTGTGGGAAGTTGAGAAAGCATGAAGCTTTTTCTTCAAATGAAGCCCAGATACATTTTTAGCAAGAAATGCATGATATCAACGTTTTATCTACTTTATACTATTGAGATTTAACTCTATAATTATATAATTATCCCCCAGATCCCACTTTTTCCTTGTTTCTGAAGATTTTCTTCTGGAGAAGTCTGGTCACAATCCTGGAATACAATGGCTGAATCTTTTTTTTCTGACTTTGGCTTGCTGTGGTACCTGGAGGAACTCAGAAAGGAAGAGTTCTGGAAATTTAAGGAGCTCCTCAAACAACAATCTCAGAAGTTTGAATTCAAGCCAATTCCCTGGACTGAGCTAAAGAAGGCTTCAAAAGAAGACCTAGCAAAGCTGTTGGACAAGCATTACCCAAGGAAAATGGCATGGGAGGTAACACTGAGCATATTTCTACAGATGGATCGGAGAGACCTCTGGATGAAAGCTCAGGAAGAGATGAGAGGTCAGTGTGGAATGTGGGGCAGGGACCTAGGAGGGGAGGTTGGTTTTCCAGGAGCTTCTAATAATGAAGATGATACAATTGTTGAGTGAGTAACTATATCCTCCAGCAGCTGAGTGTGTGCTGTGGGCCAATGTGGACTTTAGAGGTAAGAGAAGAGCTGCAGGCCAATTCTGGTCATACATGGGCCTGAGGTGGATTGGAGACTAGTAGCATCCTGACCCATACTATTTAGTTAAGTGGTGGTTAACCATTTTTCTACCCCAAGCTGAGTCACTACTGTTACAGGAGATGGCTGGGTAGTTAGTGTGTACAGCATCAGTTTGCTAAGTTTACGTTCCATTGTGGTAGTTGTCCATCCTTCTAACCAGACATGCAAAATACTATGCAGACCATTAATATTAGGAAATAATTATAGAAAACTTATGACCTGGGTCCTATGGAAATCACTTTACATATACTGTCCTTTCATTCTCACTACAACTCTGAGGTTTGTAAGTGAGAAAACTGTGTACTGGACAGTTGAATAGTGTTCCCTTATGTTAGATGATTTTTCCAAAAGTGGCAGATCTGACTCCAAACCAGTTCTGACTGACTCATTGATGAGATTTGTTACCTCTTCTGGAAAGACACATGTTTTTTCTTTATAAAATAGGAAGACCTATTGAATTGTAAGCCCTAACAGAGAGACAAAATATCAGGTAAATCATTGCTTATTTTACTTTAATACAGTGACTGAAAGCTGCAAGGTCCTTTGCCCAGTTTTATGTTGTTCTTACATCAATTTTATCTCTTTGTGGGAATAAACTTCCTGTTCTGATAAGTACACTGAGATTCAGGTGGATTACAAGAGTATTGCTATCTAACAGTGCACACATAGTTAAATCAAGGCAAGAGTTATTTTGGTTTACAGACTCCTAGCTTAGCTTAGGAGTTTAGTGGTTAGGGGTATCAAGTGGTCAGGAAGTTTCTAAACAGAAAGAAGCAGAAAGGTTGCCTTGCCACACTCCTACAGATTCAGTCAGCAAGGACACAGTAAGCCCCAATGGATTCAGAGAGTTTATTACAGCACAAGGGGCAACATGAGCTTCATGTTCACATCAGCTCCCTTTATACCTGAAGCCTCATGAGGGTGATACAGAGGTGGGCTCAGGTGGATATTGTGTACACAGTGACCTATGTTGCTGTTTAGGAACCCAGAGTTTAAGAGATGCTGATTTCATATAGTGTCTTCTGACAAACCTACCCATCCTCCCTAACAGAGAGGGACATTAGCTTTATTATCCTGGGATGCTTCCAAGGATAGGGGGAGAAACTCTAGCTTTATTACCTTGGAATGTTTCCAAAGAGAGACATCTCTAATCTTTCTAGAGGGGATTGCTGCTTTTATAAACAAATCTTCCCTATGCCCCAGAGAGAAAAAGATTCTCTCCACACTCCCAGGCTATTGTCTTTGCATATATCCTTGAACAAGTCTATACCCTTTGCTCAGAACACATGCAGAGCCACCTGAATTATCACCTCATGAGGATTACAGATCTGAAAGTAGAGTTCCTGGGTTTGAATCCAAGCCATGCCAGTTGCTAGCCGGTGACCATCAGCAAGCTGCTTGACTTCTCTCTGACTCAGTTTTATCATCTGGAGAATAATACTTAAAATGGAGATACTTATAAAACATTGAGGTCAGTGCCTAGCAAGCACTGGCTGATGGAGGATGAGATCTTGTTCCCTTTAGGCCTCTGTTCCAGAACCTTCACAGAATGGAAACATGAGCTGGGTTTACCCAAATCTGGGGAACTGGCCATTGTTGGCTCTGTCCTCCTCTGCTGCTTCTTGCTGCGTGATATCGTGATAGGGGCGGTAGCTGAAGTCAGGTGACCACTCTGCTATATGTATGTGAAGATAAAAAAGGGTGAAGGAAAGATTACTGCTTAAGATCTGACTCAGTGTCCCTTATAGTGTGGGTTGCCTTCAGTGCAGCATGCAGAATGGGAATGGGAAGTAGCAGAGTGAGTGGTAGCAGGAAGAACTGTTAAGATAGGCTTCTACTGGATGAAATCCTGGTGAGTAAGACAGAATGGGAGTCTCAAGTAGTTGACATGGATATTTTACTAGCAATTAACTCATTAAGCAAAGGCACAGAACAACAGATGTAGTTTTATTGCACTGTTATCAGAGAAGGTTGTAATATTTCTATTTTATGGAAATCATTGCTGTTTACTTTCTGTCCTAATATGTGATAAACTTTTGAACATTTCCTATATGCTTGAGAAGATCTATTATCTGCAGTATGTTGTGTTCAGTATATACCCCTAAGATCTTCTTTATAGATTTTGTTGTTCAGATCTTTTAGGTTCAAGGGGAAAGCCGAGGAAGGGAGGTGTTTCAGAAATCAAACTGGGAGCTGAGGTCAGTTCAAGCAAAATCTTGAATGAGAGTGAGCCTAGCAGGCAGGCTGAGTCTGGACAGACTGCAGCCCTGAGGGAGGGGGAGAAGGGGATTTTTATAACTGTTCTGGGGCTAGACTAAGTGCTAGGTTGTGATGATTTATGCTAGCCTTGTAGTTTCTGGGTCAAGATGTGATAACTCATATTGACTTTGTAGTTCCACCTGCGTCCAAGTGCTATCGTCCCTCTGACATGGATTGTTACTTTCCCTGAGCATCTCTGTTGATATGAGGGAGTGGATGTAGGAGCTCTGGTTTCCTATCACAGGAATGTTCAGCTACAGGAAGAGAGAGGGAGGGGGTGGAGAGGGGAGGCAGGGCGGGAGCTCTGGGCTTAACATCTCAGACTCTATCTGTCTTCTGAAGCTACTTCCTGCTGACTGGGGTGCAGAGTTGTCCCTAACAGTCATCTTGTGCCAGGGATTGGCAGTTGTGGGCTTGCTGTATGAGGAACATGTTGCTGATGGCCCGGTTGGTCATAGCGTGAGTGGTTCAGCAGATGAAACTGTTAGGAGTCGTACAAGGCAAGGCCTGAGAATGATTAATAAGATTAACAGGAGAGGAGTTAGGAGGGATAAGAGAGTGGCATGAAGTGGAGAAGAGAAATAAGAGGGCTTCAAGCCAGGAGATGTTGCCGAGTGCATTTTCTCTGGCTCATTTGATGATCTTTATATTTTCTTTTAGGATTTCTAAGTTTTCAACATCCTGGCCAGAGATATTTATATAGAAAGCATATTTCATTTAATAAGGCACAGGTTTCTCCTGTCTCAACTGCGAGGGTGTCTAAGGTTTGCCTATTTTGGAAGACTACATTAGCTAAGCTGAAAGGGAGTTTTGCTGACTTCCTGTTGCCTGTACTATGGCGTTCCAGGTTTGTTGGAGTGAGATGGAGATGTTAAGAGCTGCCCTTCTAGTAGGGGAATGCCTGCGAACCAAAAGAGGCCACTGAGGACAGGGTGTCCTATACCAGGATTTCTTAGAATGGGGTTGTTGTGAGCATGATACCCCCATTCTGTGGTGCCAAGTGCTCGCTGGTTTCTTTTCTTTGGTTTTGTGGGGTTAAAGAGGATTCTAGGAAAGAGCCTAGGTTTGGAATTTGCCCCGAGGTAGCCATCTGAGTGATGTTGAAGATGTTTGTGTCAATGGACAAGGAGACTGCGGTGCAAGTGCCAGACTAGTATCGTGGCAGGATGAGCTAGGCAGTGCTCCCGCAGATGAAGAAATCTCATTCCTCATAGAGTAAGGGTGGTTGTGGACCCCTGGAGTCATGCATATTTAAAAGGGGTATTCAGGAGGCTTTTTGCCTATGTGACCTGATTGCCTGAGAAGTATTCATCTACACATAAGGGTGAGTGGAGAGGTAGAGAGTTGTGTGTGTGTGTGTGTGTGTGGAGAGGGCTTTGGTACAGTAGGTTATGGAATACTAGTTGGAAGAAGTTATTTTGGTGTGGGATGGGAATGTGTTCATCTGTGATGTTAAATAACTGGCCTGTGTTAGCTCCAAGGCCAAAAATCTGTTTGGGTTAGCGAGCTATTGAATGGAATTATGTCTATGGTGTAATTTTTTGAGGCATTGCATTGAGAACCTCCCCAAAATAATGTACTTTGTTTCCTCATAGGTTTCATATTCTGCATCATTATGTCCTACTTTTACCCAGGATAGAATAGATGAGTTAAAGAAGGTGTGATCCCAGAATGAATGGTCAAGATGTCCAAGTGAGGTTGCTTGGGCATGTGAGGAGATGTGCCAGAAGCAGAGATAAGCTTTGTCAACCAGGCATTTGACTTCCCCTATAGGTTCTGATGATCCTGCCCAGTTTTGTGTCTGTAGGTCTCCAATGTCAAGTTGTGGCCCAGAGATTCCGTATAGGGTAAGGTTGCTCAAACTAACATGAAACCCTCAGTAAGAGGGTGTGATCATTACAAGGGTTTCAGGGCTTAAGGAGAATGCTTTGAGGAGAAGGGAGGTGGCTTGCTGAGTTGGACAAATCCAGCAGTTTGCTTGGTTTGTTAAGAAGGCAATTTCCTGGACCACCAGTGTTAGGGGGTGATGAGGGAGAGCTGAGGTGGGGGAGATGAGAAAGGTAAGAGGAATTAATGTG